>NDXB01005096.1:0-40196 GCA_002631895.1 Agapornis roseicollis
CTTCTAGTTGGGACGCAACACTCCTGAGCTTGTAGCAGGTGATCCTTGAATATCATTCAGCAGACTTGGGCCCCCCTGCCCTCTAAGGCTATATCCCATGAAACCTTACTCAGCAGGTTCCTGAAGAGGACAAAGTCTGCTCTCTTGAAGTCAAGGGCAGTGAGTTTGCATGTATCACCATGATTAACAGAAGCTCAGTATTTATTCACCAGAGTCAAGAAGAAAAATACTTTGGCTGCTCACTGTTGCACATTTGCAACAAGCAAGTCACATTAGTGTAAGCATCAAGAATTAGTGCTACGGAATTAAAAGCCATACTGTTACGATACATTTATTTTTTCTTTTTGGCAATTAATGGAACAGTTCTCTGACTGTTTAATCAGGCACATTAGCTTTCTGTCATCACTTGGGAATAAAATAATCCAGTTGATAAATGCTGCTGGGTTTCAACAGTTTCGTAGCATAGCTTTCATCTATGGACAGCCATGCACAGCAGAAAGGGCAGCTGCCATTAAACATGCCCTTAAGGGGCAGCAAGAAAAAAATCCTGACATCTTGCTTGCTGCCAGAAGAAACTGCAGTTTTTTCCTCTTCACGTATTTATAGTATCTATCTTACAACTAGTAGAAATAAAGTAATAAAAGGGAAATAAATAATGGGCATTTAAAACCATCATCGAAAACACTGGTCAGACATGAAGTGGTGCATGTTAACTTCTAACCCTCTTCTGGTCCGCCTTCTTTCTGATTATCAATAATAGTATGAAACAAATTCTTGTAATTCTGGTAAATTTGCACCCACAGAGGTACCCGTAAAGCAGGCCTTGAATTTGAGGTCATGGCTTCAAATGGGTCTACAGCAGTTACCAGTGGAGCAGCAATCACAGTGAGAACAAGGCTGGCAAGCAGGAATGGACTGTGATTTCAACAGCAATTCCAACACCTTCCGATGGCAGAGCTGCAGTCAGTCTACTTCATTCTAGTTTTCTACTTGTCTTTTCTGCTTTACATGTGTCAAGGGCATATACAAGGCAAATTAATTAGAAAAGAACACAATCATGCAGGTTTTGAGTTATTTAGGTTTGTTTTGGAATTAGTGTAAGGTGGCCCTGCCCATGGCAGGGGGGTGGAACTTGGTGACCTTAAAGTCCTTTCCAACCCTAACTATTCTATGATTCTATTATGGTCACACTTGAACAGTAGTAACACTTTAGGCTCTATAAACATCTAACATCTGGAAAATTAACATATGCTCTCCCTGCATGCTATTAGTAGTGTTACTTCTCACAGGGAAAACTCAAATCTTTGGTAACACTGTTTTCTCTTGGTCAGCATCTTTACAGAGGATAAATACAGATCAGTTATTTAACTCACTTCCACACTGTAGTGTTTCCATCAGCTTATGTAAGAAAATAACTTCACATCATAATCTGTGAAGTGTCTAATGGAATTTAAATGCTTTTATTGAGATTCCATGCAATTATAGACATAGGCAGTACTTAATTATAAACAGCTGTACCTCATTCTCCTTTTCCCATTTAGGAAATCTGATGTTTCCTGCTGCTTACCTTGATGACACATTGCATTAACTTTGTTGAAACTATGTAAATTAACATTTTTTTATCCAGTTTTTTTATCTGATTTTTTTTTTTGTCTATAATCCTGAAACAAAACTGTTTTCATACGAATTGTGTTCTTACTTATTTGTTATTCTAGTTACATATTTCTGCTGCAAAACTCTGAACCTGGTATAGCCGAAGTTACAAATACATGGATTGAATACCAGGGATTGAATATTAATGATTGAATAACCTGGTGAAAATTGTCCATACTGAAGAAAATAGCTGTTTTGCAAAATAATTAAGCCTTACAATTGCATAGTATATTATTATAGTATTATAGCATTGTCTCTATTTAATTTGGTTTTGCTTATGTATGAATTGTTTAAATACATCCTTATTTAGCAGCTACATACTACATTTAAAGGGAAAATAGCCTCTACGCCAACTTCTCTCTTTGTGTAACAGAGTAGCTTGTATCTTCTACTTAAAGTCTGGTTAGGACAAGAACACAAGATCAAAACATAGTCCCCTTCTTTCTCTCTTTTCAGGAGTCTACACTGATGATCCACCAACAGCTCATCAGGGCTTACAAGGGCTGTTCAGAACAAAGGCTCTTCCAAGATCAGCCAGTCTGTCCTACCCACATTGTTACTCATCCAGGTGAGTATCCCTGGCAGGCTATCTTCTCCAAGACAAGGCAGGTTACCTCTAAATCCATATAAAAGAAGGTTACTGAGCACAAGAGGACTTTCAGCATCTTTTTGCAGGTTTGCAGCTCCACTTCCCTCCAAACTGTTCCTGTTCACTGCAGATGTGTAACCCACTCTTTTGCCTTGAAGTTCTTAACCCATTTTTACCAAATGGTCATGGGAGTCTGCCCCATAATAAGATGTTATTAAATGAGCAATTCCCACTGGAGAGCTTTCCAGTTTGTTTTGTTTTGATTAGCAACTTGGTCATGAATTTCTGTCCAATTTTTATTTACTTATATCCCCTTCCAGTTTCAGTCCTAAATATGAGGTTTGCCTGCTCCTTCGCAATCTCTCCTGTGAGAGGTTTACACATTGCAGAGTACATAAAATAGCGTGAAATGCCGAAAGTTGATTTAATAGATCTGGAATATTTGGCATACTCCCTTGATTTTAACTAGACAAAGAGCTTTTCTACATCATTTCTTGCCAAATTCTTAACAGCAAATATTAATCTTTCCAAAGAAAAAAATATTTTCATTGATTTTATTGATCGTTTATCTCTTCCATGACCAACAGACAGAGCTATTCCATATTTTTCTTGATTTCTTAATAGAAAGCAATCTTTTCATTTCCTGTCATCTTCAAGGAAGATGATTCTACTACCTTCCTCTTTAAGCTGTTAAAATTGGAAGCAATTTAAATTAAAACCAAAGACATGAAAATTACAGATTTGACTGTTTCTAAAGCTAAGAATGCATTTTGACTTCTTATAAAATATATTCTGTAATACTTATTCTACCTGCTTATACCAGAGTACTGCCAGGTTCTTTCCTTGAGTGTTTCTCTTATGGTAGCTGATACAAGGGAAAGGTTTGGAATAATGCTGTTTTATAACCTTACATAAATATTTACAAGTAATATACAGGTCTCATTCTCCACAAGAATCCAGTAAAGAAGCTGGATTCTGCTCAGACCTACCAGGATCCTTCTATGATGGAACAGGTTGCCCAGGGGGGTCGTGGAGTCTCCTACATTGGAGATATTCAAGGCCCGCCTGGACAAGTTCCTGTGTGATGTACTCTAGGTTACCCTGCTCTCGCAGGGGGGTTGGACTAGATGATATTTCGAGGTCCCTTCCAACCCTTAGGATTCTGTGATACATATATCTGGTTTTGTACCAGCTTCTCCCTCTATTCTCAATGGATGAGACAGAACTGAGCGTGACGATGCTGATCTACAAACAATGACAATTATCTGAGAGGCCTAAAATGCAAACATAAGTGAGATGAGGTCCCAGTTGCTCTGACCCTGGAACTAACACACACTATCTCTCTCCAAAGGGTGGAGCTGTAACAAGCTTATGGTATTTCCCAGCTCTGTTGACCTATGCCAGTTACAAAGAGTAAAAAAAAATACGAAAAAGAAAAGGAAAAATCCAAACAATAACTTGTTCTGGAATATGAGACGTTAATATAAATCACTTAACGTAAATGTGATCTCATCAGTATAATCTCACCATATACCCAATGGCTTTGTGTCAGAGAATGCTTTGGATAGTTCTTATCTAGTATTGCTCATTTTTCACCTTTTGTATTTGACTTGCTCTCTAGCACTGGGCAGACATCCACCAAATTAAACATTATATCATAGATATGGTAATGTTTATTTACAGAACAAGGGCTAAATAAGTATTATTAGTAATATTTTCCAATTTTTCACCAAGGACACAAAGATCTACGCCTGCAATTTAAGGGCTAAAAGATTTATTTCTGTCTACTTTTTAAGTTCTAAATGATTGCATTAATCTTCCTTTTTCCTTCTCAGAAAGTTTAAGGTTTTATTCCCCCACTTTCCGTACCTTTGGGGTTTCATGTTTCCAGAACAGGCTTGATCCCTTATTTCTCTGATCTTAAAGCTCTCCATTCAACAGTTCAATGAAATCAGTCTTTCCTGGAATTACCTGTATTCAAGGAACTGACAGCAAGTATTAACGGAAGGCTAACAACATAGCAAGCATTGTAACAGTAGTATTGTCGCATATGTGGCAGTTTCCCTGATGCCTGACAGTTTTGGCCTTGCAACTGAGACATAGCTACTTCAGTTGGTATTTTTTCTGTCTTTCTATTTCTTTCCATATTTCTGAGAAGTTGAGAATCTCATGTTCTCGCGCAGCTGCTACAGCTTCATGCCTCAAGCTACCTTAAATAAAATGTCAGCTGTGTATGCATCTAAGTTCCATTCTTGTTGTGTATAGCAAAATCGTAGCACAGCAATTTGCATAGCATGTGCTTAAGGCTTCTGGGGCCTTAGAAAAACTCTCTAAATTTAACATTGTTTTCTACTTGTATCATTTCACTTCCTGCAATAAACTGGTCAAATTTTCCATGAGTAAGCCCTTTAATAAAACATTTCCTTCCAACTTCGAGATATCTTAGTACTGAAAATCATGACTACTGTGAGAAAACTATTGACAGAAAATTTTGTAAGAGTAATATGTCAGTCCCAGGCATTGTATTACAGGGAACACACTGTGCAGTGCCTTATATATTTCATTTTCATTCATACCATAATATTTTGGGATGGGACAGCTGATCATCAGCTCCTTGATGCCTGTGATAATTGCCTCATGCTGCCATAACTATACCCATGCTACAACTTTATGTAGAAGCCACCCTGGGGAGCTGCCAACATTTCAGTCTGAATCTCCTTAGCAGCTGTTTTACAAATCGTAATTGATTTACTAGCCTTAACTGTGGCTTGTATTGCAGGTTTTAACCTTAAAGAAGTAATGGATAGTACAAGTGTAATTTCATCCTGGGTTTATTTGGTTATTTTTTCTGTTATTGTGATCTACTTTTTAATCTACTTCTACTGTTATAATCTACTTTTTTAGTCCAGAAATAGGCAGGGTGATATTGCCAGCACATGCTACTGCTGCACACGCTGCTGCTGCTGCACACGCTGCTGCTGCACACTTTCGTCTGTGCAGATCCTGCATTAGACTGCTTCCAGTATGACCTGGATCCCAGCAAGTACTGTTTGTACCATTTGCAGGCCACACTGGTAGTGTGTTGTCACCATTATCCAGGAGCATTTGCCAGTATCCAACTGATTATGAGACTTGAGTGTATTCCTACTTTTGTCTGGTCGGGCACAGATAGTAAGATTTTTGTTTAAGTTTTAGAGTCTGTACTGTGAAACCGCATGGTTTGTCTTGCCTCTCCCAGGTTATGATACCATGCAGAAACAGGACCAAGTACTCTTTGCAAAATATTCAGACACCGCCACCACCCCCAAGAAAAAAAGGGAAAAAAAAGAAATGCAGTCAGGGCCACTTATTTTATCCTATGAACAACTGAGATGAGCACAGAGTGACTCAGATTTTATAATATAGCATAGCTATAAAGCTGAAGAACACTTATAAAACATATCTGTCAAACACCACCCCTGACTAGGAGCCAAAGGAGACCTTTGATTTGCAATTCTACTGTCTGGTACATTCCAGTAAACACAAACAGCTGTCCACTTGCACAGTTTGAAAAGTGAATGACAGATAAGTTGTGATAAACTTTTCCACTGTGTAGAATAGGCAGTATATCACAGAACTGTTAGAGTTCAAAGGAACCCTAGGAGATCACCTGCCATAGGCAGGGACACTTTCCACTAGACCAAGTTCCTCAAAGCCCCATTCCAGACAAAGCTGGTAATGCTTCCATTTTGTAAGTTAAAGCTAATCATCTGTTCAAATGCTGAATATGACTGTTTCTCCATACTAACTTGGAAAAGAAAAACCAATTTCTTTGCATGTCCAGCAAGTAAACTTCTCCAATTGAAATATTTACTTTTCTTGGGGAAGAAGCTTTCAAGACATCCGTAAAATATTTCAGTTTGAAAAATAATTGCTTGAAAGTATTCTTATTTTCTTTCTCTTTTGTGAAAAGAAACAGTGAGTATGATATTTGAGATACCTGGGATTCTTTGTTATTTGATAAAAACCCAAGAATGCCTGGAAGTAGCATGTACACACCACAATTTGCAGAAGATGCAATCTGATCACATGGGCTGTGAGCTATGAAACAAGAGAGAGGAAAGGTCATCAGCATGAAAATAGGAGATTGGAAAAGCTCTGAGATGTGAAAACAAGGTAGACCATTTGGTGTAGGCCTTTAGAAGTGAACCAAGAACACTACAAAGAAGGGAGAAGAGAAATGACGTTAACATTGAGTGTTCTAATGTAGCTACTATGGCACTGACCAGCATTGTAGAAGTCCACTGCAAGAATCTCTCTCTACAAAAGTCAAGCGTTTATTTTTTCACAAACTAAGCATAATCTCTGGTCTATTTATGAACACTACAGAAGTGGTGGGGAAATGAACAAAAATGTGTTGGTAATTTTATTACTCTCTACTAAACTCTACATTTCGCTGCAACAGGTGAGCTGTATCTGAAGTAGCAGCCATTGCTAATCCTTGTATCGGTTGTTTCTAAAGTCCAAACTGTAGCAACTCCACTGACCAGGCAACAAGTTCATATAAGACAACAACATAAAGAAATCAAAAAGTGAATAAATACACAAACATTTCAGCAAAGAGCAGTTATTGTTAATTTATTAGATAGTCTAACTACTAGTAAAATACATTATAATACCAGCATTTGGAAATCTGGATAACTTACTCAACTTTGTAAAAGACAGAATATTTTAAGATAAAAGGCAATCCTTTAGAAGATTCTAGAAATACTTCATCACAAATCCCAAAAATATGTCAATGACACTCAGTCTTTCCCTCTCCCTGACAATTTTCACCACCTGCTTTTAGCTGAAGTATAAGCCAAGTCTTGAAAACTGTAAATGACAGGAAAACTCTACATATAATGTAAGCTGCATCTCATAGCTACCAGACATTCCAGGTGGGAAACCAAATCCTTACTCTTACCCACACTTACAATAGGAGGTACCTTACCAGATTTCTCTCTAGACAGCTATTCCTGATTAGATCATGTCTCCATTCAGCACTCTGTCATGGTGTAGATCAGAGCTGCAATATACACAGACTGTTTCTCACCAGCAAGCAGATAAGTAAGTTCTGTGCCCTAATGGTAAATTAAAGTCACTAAAGTTATTATAAGTCCTTTAGCTTACCTGGGAACTAGATGGATGGGCCGTGTAAGCCAGCCAGACTCCAAGGCACACCTCCCAACCATGCACATGTTCTGCTACCAACCTTACACCCATTAGTCATGTTACCCCTTTCAAAGCACGGAGGCCAGACAGCGATGGCAACTGCCTGACTGTATCCTCTTTATCTGACAGGCCCTGTGCAGGTGTTTGCAGTTGAAGTGTGTGAGGAGGTTGAAGTGAGTGCAGAAAGGGGCTGGGGAAGGGGCAGGGGCCAAAAAGGCAAAACCCATAGGCATAGTCGGGCATGGGAGAAGGGTGCAGTTCAATGCAGGCAAACTGGGCACTGTAGGGCCTGGCAGCACATTAGAGATGAGGCCATTTGAGGCAGTCAAGACTATTTTTCTTCTCATTCACCTCTGCAAGAGCAAGCAGTGATCTCATGCTCCAGAGACAGACTCAAGAATAAGGTTTAAAAAACCCTTGAATTTTCAGCCACAGATGCTACCCATGTCCAAATTCAAAGGCAGGCATAAAGTTTTCCTTTAATGGCAAAGGATACAGAAGCCATTACGTTTTCATGGTTGTTCATGAAAGATCCTAGTCTCAAGACCCCTGTAAGAACTATAGCATCACTGAGACTTCTGAAGGAGAGTCAACTGGACAGCAAAATTCTGTCAGCATCCATACGAATGTCAATTCTGCAAAATTCACAGTCCTAAAGTGAAAGTTTTACATCAGTGTATGAAAATAATGTTTATATAACTATACATTATATACATTACATATATATAAAGCATATATACTCTCACCATGTATATATTCATATACATAAGCAGCTGGACAATCTTTACTGCATCTGTCAGATTTTAAGAAAATGAAAACAGCCTCAAAATACTAGCACTCGTGCTGAAATAGCTCAGACTTTGACTGTGGCAAATCTACAGAATCTATATGCATAGCTTATACAGGCCTTATAAGAATTGATTATACTGAAGAAATAATCAATTATCTGTCACTCATGATGATGCATAAGTAGCAAGTAATCAGAACTAACTTCAGAGTTACAGTTTCAGAACAACTTTTTATACAACGTATGATCATTTACCCAGCAGTAGTGAGGGGTTAGAAGGTTTTTGTATTTGTTTGAATAGGTGCATCTACCATATGCTACAATTATACTTACTCCTAGCACATGACCTTTGAAATCTCAAACAGCCATGAGTCTAAAATGCCTGTGCTAACCCTATTGAACTGCATCTCAAATATTCTGGCCCCTAGATGTGAGGTTATCACTGTAGAATTGTTCTCCCTTTAGTTGCAAGAAGTAGCTGTGAAAACTTTATCTGAAGCATAGATACATGTTCCCAAGTAGGAAAACTACTTAAGTAGTTATTTCAGTATTCAGAGTCCCACAGACCACACAAGACAGAAGAACAACAGCAACAGTGAAATAAACTGATTGCTAGGATTTCTCCCCTAGTTCGCACAGAACAAAGTTTTGTTGCTGACCCAGAACTGATAATGAATGAGATACTGTTCAGATAGGCCTGTAAATCACATCTTAGCCAAACATGTAATTTAAGCAGGTTCCAGTTAAGCAAAGAAACAAGTCTTTCCACCCTAGGTATCTGCAGAGGTTATTGATACCCACCACTACTGCTTGCACATGATACTAAAGAGCCACTTCTGGTGTAAAGCTCAGGTATGCACTTCTATCATTAAAAAGGAGCTCCCACTACTTGTTCAAAACATTGCTCTTACCCCCATAGACAGGAGATCAACACTGTGGGTTAGGCTAGCCCACTGGTGACTAAGCTAGAAAGTACAACATTGCAATTTAATTGCTTGAGCTTGTAGCCAAATAGTGACACACTGGTCTGCTCCAGACATCTGCTCTGAGGAGTATGTGCCTGCAAGATCCATGCTGATCAGCCCATAATGAAAGTACAGGACAGAACCCACTGTGAAGATACGCGCCTCTTAGTCTTAAGCTTACATATAACATTTCATTTCCTCATGAAATATTTCCTCTCCATCACTTGCTATAAGCAGAGTCTCATACACCAGCCCTGCATCCACATCTACAGAAGCATACATGCACCCATACCACATCAGTGTATCCCATCTAACTAGCCCAGGTCTGCATACACATCAGAGCCACAAACCACATTGAAGAAAACTTTCCACCATGCAACCCACCATTTACCATACAGATAATCCCCTGCTGATAAATATGCATACATATATTACATATCCATGTATGACATACAGCAAGACAACAATAAAAACACACTATCTACCCCATGTAAGCCTGTGCCTCTGTTCAGAAACAGCCCACCTGTGTGTCACACAGTACTCCTATACATACTGCTTGTACCTCTGAAGAGCTCAGGCTGTTTCAGGCCTGGGACTCTATGTGTGGGGCTGCATGCTCACATGTGCAAGAAACGTGGGAACATTAAGTGTCTAAGAGTGCATGTACACGAATGTGTGACTGCACAAATAGTGTGTATGAATGCCTACAGGTGTGTGAGCCTAGTGTGACTGCTAGCGTATGCATGCATATGTGAAAGCGGCATGTCTATATGTGCATGCACAGCTTGCGTGAGCATATGCATGGCTCACAACACACGTATAAAAGACTATATATGGGGATGTGTAGAGTGCTGCGAATAGATACATCAGTGCTTAGCTCTAGAGTTTGTCTTTCTACACCAGGCTGCAGTGTGTGTGTCAGTTTCTCTGTGTGTGTGTATGTTAGTATGTGTGTAGTGCATGTGTCAGCTGCTCTGTGTGTCTGTGCGTGTGCAGTGTGTGTGCACGTGTGTAATGCATGTGTCAGCCCCTCCGTGTGTGTGTCAGTACTTGTGCCTGCCCGTACAGTACACGCCGCGACACACGGTAACGTGCTCCTGCGCCTGCCCCCGTGTGCCTGTGAGTGCCGAGGGCAGCTTGCTACCCTGCAGCGCGGCTATCGTCAGTCCCTAAGTGCGGATGCGTGACTGCGGGTGTGACGGTGCCCGTGTGCGCGGGGCACAGGACGCAGCCCACCGCCGCGGTCCCCACTCGGGACGGAGATGCACCGGTACCTGCCGAAGTGTCCCAGGGAGTCGAAGAGCAGCTCGGAGCCGATAGCCATGGCGGGACGGCAGCAACCCAGGAGCCTCCTTGTCGCTGTCCCGGCCGTGCGGAGAAGGGGCACCTTCTTTCCTGTCCCGTCCCGTGCCGTGCCCCGCCGGGGTCCAGCGCCCCGCCCGCCGGTCCACGGCAAGGGCTGTGTGCGCGGCCCCTCCGCCTCAGCGGGCGGGACGGGGGGCGGGCATAACGGTAGCCGCCGGGCTGCCAACCTCCACCCGCACGGAGCCGGTCGGCAGCAGGCGGGCCCGCTTGCCTGAGCACCGGCTGCCGGGCTGGGCGGGCGTACCTCGGCGGCACGTAACTGCTGTCCCCCTTCAGAGCTCTCGCTCCTGAGCGAGCGGCTCGATCCCTCGCCCAGACCGGGTGCCTCGGGCAGTTCCCTCCAAAAGGTGGGTCTTTGCCCACGCCGCCGCGCGGCATCCCTGTTTTCCTCACTAAAAGGAGCATTAAAGGAAGCAATTACATGCTTACATCCTCCTGTGGCGATCATGTATAATCTAATGTATTTAGGGTCTTGCGTATTTCATACGGATGTTTTCAATTAGAGGAAGGTATAAACAGTTTTTTCCTCAGGACATTAGGGCACTGTTCATTATTTTTAGTAGCCTTAAAATCTGCTCTGTTATTCGAAGATATTTTTATGTCTGGTTTTCCAAAGCTATAGCACACAATGTAAAATAATACAATTTAATAAAGGTAAACTATGTAATCCGTCCTGTATCTGTATGACTGCTATTAGTACTCCAATTTGTCACAAAGCCTTAATTATGTTTGGGGTTACTTTTCTGTCTTACCCAGATAATACATTTGAACTTGTTTAATGATTAGCAAAGTGAGTCACAATGGGAGATTGCTGTACTCATTTAGTGGGTTTTGTTGGAGCAGCTAGGCTCGAGCAGCCCAGTCACTCTGGGCTCTGAGAATTAGGCAAGATATAGAAAAAGATGGTGGAGGTGCAGCTCTCATATTTAAGGTTTTCCCTCCCCACAGCATCTGATTTCCCCTCTCAAGTAGATCAAAGTTGTCCCTGCTCTGAGTGAGGAGATGGATCAGATGCTGTCCAAAGTCTCCTTCCAACCTAAATAATTTTATGACTCTGTGATGAGACGCATTTCCAGCAGATCGCATGAGCTCCTTCTGGGATGCACTATTGAAAAACATAGGGGAAAAAACCAAACCAAACAAACCAAACCACAAGACAAAAAAAACACCCCCCAAAACCAACAGAAACAAAAAAGCCAAGTCAATTCAATCTTATTAGATTCATACTTCATTTTTAGGAAGCGCAGAAAAAATTGAGAAATAAAACCCCTGTTAAATCACTGGAAGTCAACCTTCCTTTCCCAAAATCTGATCCAAATGCTTCTGCTACCTCACAGGCTGTCAGGCTCCACCGTTTCACAAGGAAATGTGCCTTCAAGAGACTCTGGCACCAAGCAAGCACCACAACTGTTCCTCTGCACAGAGCAGATGTTGGGGCTTCAGGGTGACAGTCTGTTCCAATGTAGACCTGGAAAAAGCAGATGTTCCTCAGGCTCCTTGGCTCCAAGTGACTCCTGAACAGACCAATAAAATGAGCAAACATCATGTTACACAACTCGGGATCTGAACAATAAGTTCAGCAGAGGATTGCTTCTCACATCTACCGTGTTGTTAGGCCCCTCACCTCATCCAAGAGCTTTGAAGGCGTTGCTGCTTTTGACAATGCTCCCCATACATCTTTGTGCATCTGCAGAGTTTTAACACAGAGTCTACAGTTACTTTCTTAGGATGTATAAACTAGTAAATCTAAGGACAGACTTGTTTGCTTTCAGTAAGGTTTTTTTAACTGCTTGGGCTTTAGCTTATAAATATAGCATTAAATTCAATCAGCCTGGGTTTTTTCTGGAGAGCGTTTTCCAGGTTTGAAATGGTATGTGCTTGACCACAGCACTGGTACTTTAACAAAGTCTTTCTTTCTCCAGAAAGCCACACTAGTTAAATAGCTATTTGCAAAAACAAACATCAATGAATAGTAAACATTCCAGCTAAATACTGCATTGCTACTCATGTACCTGGTTTTAGTGTCTTGTTTCTTTTAGCAAGTAAATTAACCAGTTTTCAATAGCATTATGGTACTGGGAATATCTATTTTTGGTGTAAAAGTCAAGCAGGAAAGAAACAGATAAATCCCTTTCAACACCTTTTTTATATATATATATATATATATATATATATGCCTAAAATGATCCATAAATAGTTTTCTTTCTGGGGAATCTCTCACAGGCATCGTTGCACACACTCCTGTCTATGCTTGCCTTTGATAATATGACTTTACTGCCCGTATCAGAGTTAAAAAAGGAAATTTGTACTCACTCCTATTAAAGTTAATAACAAACTCCCACATGCCTCCATTTGTAAAGGTTATTAATGTAATGTCTGCAATGTCTGCTCTCTTAAACATGTGGTGGTCACAAATTTGCCTTGTTCCTTTCAAGCCTGAAAAGATGTTCAACATGCTTTAAGCCTGCCTTTCTCCTATCCTGTTACACCAGTGCTGCATGAAGCAATAAATACGGTTTTAGTCCCTCTTCACTAAGCTGTTTTTCACCAGAGTCACCTAGAAATAGTCATAGTACAGTTCACATAGACTACACATCTCTCTTTCGAAAGGATTGTGCTGTGTGATAAACTCTGTGCTACAGAAAATACAGGGAACATCTAAAGAAGTGAAAGATACCTGCAATTAAAATGTGCTGAGACTGTCTACACCCAAGCTCTACTTACTCCAGAATTTTAGGGTTTTTATTAGCAGAAGGAATTGAAAGGAGTTTATGATCTCTTTCCTGTAATGTCTTTGCAAACCACTGGGATGGAAAGATTGAGGGTGTCCACAACAGACAACACTCTTCAAGGCATTTCAGAGGTTTCAAATGGTGGTCTTTTAATCCTGCAAGGGGAATATGTAATGGCTCATCACAAGGAAACTTTCAGTTACAGGTTTAACCTAATTTCTGGCACATACAGGCAGGGTGTTTTTCAACTGAGCTATTTAATATTGCACAATCCTAGAGGAAAAAGTGATCTTAACTTGTAATGGGAGAAGACACAACTTACTAAATAATCTCCTTCAGTTTGTTATTCCCACTAGGAAAAATCTGACATCTACTGGCAAGGGCTGTTTCTGGTCTCCCTTTTTTTTAAGTCAGATTGTAGTATCACCAAAATATGAGAGCTATATGAGGAACATGCCTGTGACATGGTTCTGATACATCCATACATAAACACTAAGCTTCAAATTACAGCAGAACCTTAAACACCGAAGTGGTGTGGATAGCAGATAACTGGTAGTGTTTCCAACAGCTTTCCATGGACTCTTCATAAATGGAGATAGTTTCTGACCCATCTGTTTCCTCACTCCCTTTGACAAGGCTTGTAACCCATAGATGAGGAGCAGTGTTTACAGGGAGTGCAGGGAGTGCAACTGTGCTGAACAAGAAACACAAATCATCTTACTACTGCCACAAGCACTTGAATCCGGCATGCGGGTGCTATCCCTTACTGGTCTCCAATGTCTGCTTTTATCACACTGATGAGAAAACCTCACTGAAATTAATCACGCATAGCTTGAATGTAACATTCTCTCCCCTCCTGTCATAAAGCTACCCATTTATCTTCTCTTCCAGGGAAAAATTGCAGGACTATTGCAAAAGTATTTACCAATGGAAACACAGTGGACTCTTCTAGAGAGTAAGCCCCAAATGAGTCTTACTTGCATAAATGTCTGTCAGCCATTGAATTGCTGGTGTTGAAAAAAGCTCACAGAAATTTTTTCTTCACTAAAAGTAGTGAAATGATGCAGACTTTTTGTCTTTTGGGAAGTAAAATAAGTCATTATATGAGTTTGACTTCAGTGGTTTTGGGGTTCTGCAATTAGATTGCAATCACTTGTGTATCATTATACACTTAACAGACTTAAATCATGGTTAGTAGTGCAGCAAGTAGGTTGATAGAGCAGATAAAGCATACACACCCAGCTATGCAAAAACTTTTGTGATTCTTCTGAACTATGAGGAAGGAAGCCTGCAATTTGCTGTTTCCTCATGACACTCCAAGCGTTTTCTCAACAACCTTAAAGAACTAGAGCCAGAGCCATAATCTCTCTCTACTGGGAGACTGGTTTTTCAGCAGCTGCTATATGACAAATAGGCTCAATACACCTTTTCCTGACTGCTGCTACTCAAACCACAGGCCAGGCAGGCAAAAGGCAGTTGCAGCAATCCAAAGTAATTTGCTATGGCTTTGGCTATATTTTTTCTTCCACTGTCTCCTGGATGGGACTCTGGAAAAATCACAGGAGACTCCTCTAGAGAACTCACTTGGGATTTATATTCAGTGCAATAAAGGCCCAGGCAGGATTTTGGAAACCTAGAGAGTATCTCCTAGTTGTACTATAGACATCTGCAAGGGTGCATCCAACCATGATACTTCAGTGGGGGCTACTTCAGTTTCCCATTTTCAAGAGCTCTTTCTCCACAGTATCCTTTTGTCTGGTGTTATTCCAGCCATACAGATGGTGAATGCATGTGAACAGAGTACTTCATCATGGAAACTTTCTTTACTGGTCCAATATGAATAAACACCCTTCTTGAATAACCTAAAAAGAATTCAGAAATTCAGAAAAGCAAGTTGAATGTGCAGGAAAACAATGAGAGCTTTACAAGTCATTACTCCATATAAACTCTTTGGGGTAACAGAGGCCCCACTAGTCTGAAAGGAGGCAATGAGAATTTATCTGAAAATGGTTTCCATTTTGGTCTATAGCTATGGTGTGTACAAATAGACTTTGCCTTCTAGGGAAAGCAAGGAGCTAAACTCTTATGATGTCTTTACAATAGAGTTCTTCAGGGGTGCCTTGTAAAAGTCAGAGAAATACAATAGCCATCTTAAAAATGCATTTAGCAAAAGTTTAGTCTAAAGAAAAATTGCAAAGGGAAAGCTCTAATTAAACGTAACATGGTACACTCAAAAGCCTACCTTTGGATTTGTTCTAATTATTTTAGTATGTTCTCCCCTTTCCTGTGAGATCAGTGATCATGTATTAGCTAAGGCACAGCATCAGGAAGCACACCCAGGGACATAGTAGCAAAGTCTGAGCAATATTCTCTCTAGCTCTGTCTGCTCTAAGGTTTTCATTACAACTTTCTCACCATTAGTGTGACCAGAAGGGTGACAACGTGATCTTGCAAACTTCACACAGCTCTCCTAATACAGTAGTATGTATGACTGCCCCTCTACTCTGCTCTCACCTGGAGTATTGTGTACAGTTCCGGTGTCCTCAACATAAAAAGGACATGGAGCTGTTGGAACAAGTCCAGAGGAGAGCCACGAGGATGATCAGGGGACTGGAGCATCTCCCATACAAAGCCAGGATGAGAGAATTGGGGCTGTTCAGCCTAGGGAAGAGAAGACTGCGTGGAGACCTCGTAGCAGCCTTCCAGTATCTGAAGGGGGCCTATGGGGTTGCTGGGTAGGGGCTCTTCATTAGGGACTGTAGTGACAGGACAAGGGGTAACAGGTTCAAACTTAAATGGGAGATGTTTAGATTGGATCTAAGGAAGAAATTCTTTCCTGTTAGGGTGGTGAGGCACTGGAATGGGCTGTCCAGGGAGGTTGTAAGTGCTCCATCCCTGTCAGTGTTCAAGGCCAGACTGGATGAAGCCTTGTGTGGCATGGTTTAGTGTGAGGTGTCCCTGCTTATGGCAGGGGGGTTGGAACTAGATGATCTTAAGGTCCTTTCCAACCCTAACTATTCTATGATTCTATGACTGCAGCAGCACCCTTAGGAGGGTTTCAAAATTGTTCCCTGCCACTCTGTACTTAACTGGGGAACAGAGGAGGCATCTTTAGAATATGCATTATTTAGAATATCCTGCATTTTGTACTGGTTATGTTTTGCTGTTTTCTGCATGCCAATAAAAGATATTGATAAGAAAATATTTTGAAGAGCGGATAGGGAGCTCACAGTTCTATTTTGTAATCTTTTTAGAAGTAAAATTAAGAAGTGACTAGAATTTATGCTGCATGAGAACATGAAAAAGATAAAAAGTATAATTACTAAGTGGTCTTATACATTAAGCAGAGACAGAGATAACATAAACCAGAAGCTGAGAGTTAAAGCCAGATTCATTGAAATGAGAAACAAGGTCTATGCCAATATCAGAAAGTGTAAATAATTATTGGAACCATCAATCAAAGGAATTGATGAAATTCTCCACCCCTTGAAATTTTCTAAGCATCATCATTAAATGGATGTATTTCTCGTTAGATAGATAGATAGACAGATAGATAATCTCTGACAGGGATATTCTAATAGAGACAGATATTTATCAAATTAGATAGTAAGACAAGTAGAAATTCTATATCCTTTGTTATGCAAGTGATCAGGCATGCAAATAGTGCCTTCTGATTTATAAATGTATGCAGAGAGGAAATTGCTGGGACTTTTCGTTTTTGTTGCAGTTGATAAGGTAAGCCATGCCAGCAATTACTGAATTCCTCACACTGCTTCCATGCCGATATATGGAGTTGTTTCTGACAACTGGGGTTCTTTGGGACATCACAGACAAGCACTGTGGTTTCTTAACAGTGCAGGAAAAACCCCAGCAGCGTATCATGCTAGCTTAAGCTATTTAACATGGATAACCAAGGACAGAGTCAACACAGATTTAGATGAAGTGACTAGAGATGATACCAGTACCAGCTGTCTGCTCCATAGACCTCTACTTCACGCCTCAGCAAGTATATGGCCTGTGAAACAGGCTGACTGAGGTACAGATTTCATATTACTTGGCCCTGTCTATGTCGGCAGAAACATAGGTTGGACCTGAGTGCCAGTAGTGTCTTAAACCACTGCATTTTGGACTCCCAGATCCTGCCTGTTGGTGGTCTCAGCAATGAGGGAGTGGCAGCACAGATTTCAGAGGAGAAAGGGTGCCAAGAACAAACGCCTCAGGGATCTGGAATACATACTGTGTGTACTGTGTACTGCAAAATAGCACCCTGGCTAATAAAGCAGACAAGCAGAAATTACATTACATACGTCAGCAGGAGCTACTTATTTCCTAATGTAAGATAACTTTAACACAGCATGAAAAGCAATGAAGTGTAACTGAATTTTTTGAGGAAAAAAAAAATCCTCACAAGAAATGCACTAAGAAGGAGAGGTATATTTTGTGCCTATTTTGGCAAAAATCAGACAGGGATTAGACATAGGTATGCAGCCAGGTAATGCCAGGTATTCTCATAAAGAATTCCAATTTGAAGGCAAAAATTTTAGACTGCTTTGCCAACAGCTTCAAAAGCTATTGCTACACACAATTATAGAATCATTCTCATTCTGTGTACCAGTTAGGGATACCACCAAACTCCATAGGTGAGTTAGCATTCACTGGACTGATTCTATTTAGGCTATGAAGAGCCAAAACAAAAAGAGGCTTGTTAAGCTGAGTCTCCAAAGACACATGCAAGCATGCCTCACTCAGGAAGTCCCGTCTCAGGCTGACACTGGCTAGGTAGACATTTTACAGTTTTAAAGATTACTGAAGAGCTGAGCCAGGTGAACTCCACTAAAGGCTAGAAAGTAAATCCATATTCTAACTGTACAGCCTTGTCCAAGCACAACCCCATAGAAAACCTCATACCAAGTCCTGTTGCCACATCCACTATTTCTTAAGAGGTACGTGAGAGCCACTCTCATCAAGCAATACTCCAGGTGGTTTTTTTACTACACAGAAGTAGTGCAAGGGAAGCAGGAGCAGGTGAAGCTAATGCCAAAGCTAAGCAGCACAGGTGGCAAACACTACAGCAAGGACCTTCCAGGAGAAACCCTACCAAGCAATGATCTTATCTCTCCTTGCAGGCACACCACCACTCCTGGGCAACAGAGGCCACAGATCACGCATTTTGTCAAAGTTTGCTGGCACGTTTGGGAACTATGCACGTAACTGGGACTCCGGTTTCCTGCACAGGGTAATTCATGTCTGCGTGGAGGGTCCCACAGCAGATGGAATTTCACACTCTGCAGTACACATGCTGAACCGAGAAATCAATGCATTTCCAGTGCATCCCTTCAGTGAGCTATTAAAACCCACTGCTAGTTTAACATGGTGCCAGCTGAAGCTGTCATTTATTTTCACTTCTGAAATCAGTACGCGTGATTCTTCGAGATTCGTAGAGTCCTGGTGCTCTTTGGACAAACATTGCTGTTAAAGTAAGTACAATGTGAACTTTGGTAGCACAGTAGCAAAGCCAATGTCCTTACAGCATTTCTGCTGCTTTACTGTCTCTTTAATACACTTGGCTCTTAAGCCTTGCAGTGGAAATGACCTGAATTACACCTAGTTTTTTTTCTTTTCCTTTTTTGGGGTTGCTTTTCCTCCAGTTGACCCAGTTTATCTTTAACTGGATGTGCTGATGCCTGCTATACGCTGAAAGACCACAGTGAGGCAGGTATGCTCAGCAAGTTCTTGCCAAGCCTTTGCGATGAACAACTCGTTTAGTATTCCTCCTACACCGTGTCACGCTGGCCTGTGTGGGATTTGTAGCAGAAAGCAGTGATTATTCAGAATGCTGCTCCTGTTACTTTTGAATTCGCCTGGCTGGCTCGGGAGGCACTGAACTAAATCTGCACATGCTCAAGGACTTCAGTCCTCTCGAGGTAATTATTTTAAGGTGCTAAATATTGTTTCTGTTCAGAACAAATAGCACAGGATACACAGCTGAGTTTTCTGAAGGGCATCATTGAAACGCACAAGGCTTAACACAAGCACTTGATTTCAAAACCAAACCACTCAGTATTGTGACAGCTGTAATATCAGCAACTCAGGAAACTAAAGGAGTAATTTCATGCACTTATACATCTCATGCTTCTCTGAGATTCCCCAACATGCAAACACAAATCATCCCAGGACAGTTACTCTCAACACAAACTTGGGTAAAGGGAAAAATCAGGTGTGCCACCCTCCATTGCCGCTTCGATTCAGGTGGAGGAAAAGGGCAGAAAGTTATGAAATGAAAAAAGTAAAATAATGAGGCTCTGGATTTTCTTCCATTTACTTGAGAAACATCAAACTATGATTGATTTGAAGCGCACATGAAACAGGCAGAGGGGACAGAAAGTCCAAATTTGTGGCTTTGGATATGTCACCAAAGTGTGTTCCAACAGCCTGTGTCCCTTCCCTGTCCAAACAAAATCAGCTGAAATATTTCTTTCATTAGAATTTGCCTATTCAGTGACGTTGAAACATTCTGTGAAAAGGCTGTGACTTTGATGCAGATCCAGCAAAGCCCACACATGTCCTACACAGTCCCTCAGCACTGTTGCCTGGCTGCCTGACAAGAAGTCATGCACGCAGCAACACAAGTGGCTGTATTTTCAACTCCATAGGAGCCCACAGTCCCATCATTTCCAGGGTCGGAGACTTGCTGCTTTCCCCAGAGCCAAGGCTGTAGCCCCTTTCACACAAAGTCTGACACACTGGAGTTTTGTGGCTAGGTGGGACAAAGCCAGGATATTCAAACACCCTGTGGTGGTGCCAGAGGAGGCCCCCAATGCAACCTGCTTCCTCCTAACTCAGCAGTTGCTCCACCAGCTGCTGGGCGTTTTCAACTTAGTGCAAGCAACAGGCATTGCTCAGGCAGGGACACAGGTTGTGGTTGCTGTGGTACATTGCAAATGCCCAGAACAATGGATTGAAGAGGGAAATAGCAGTGATGGATGGACAGAGAGGATTTGAACAGTATTTTCTTGAAGCACAGAGGTGTTTCTCTGCTTTATGATGGCCTTTTGCAAGAGGGGGGAGATGATGGTGCTTAAAAAGAAGTCATAATGTCCTTAGTAAGGAAAAATATAAAACACCTAAAGACAGGGTGACTCTTAGTCCCTCTTCCTTCATATTGCTTTTTAGCTGGCAACCAGAAGCAAAGTCAAGATTTAGTAGAGCTCAGTGGAGTCTATCCTAGAAGTCCACATGACACATCTGCTGGGTGCTGGTGTTCCCAAGAATTCCCCTTAAAGTATTCAATACAACAGGCCCAAGTAGCTTGGGAAGAAGAGACACATCTCTTGTGCATCTTTACTGACAAGTGACACAAATGTATGCACAGTTCCTATCCTGCTGTCTCAGGCAGCTGCAGCAACACAAAGCTCAGCCCAGGAAATCCATCCAGCAAGGAGGGGAAATGACTGTGTAAGGAATAAAGATGTGAGCCTACTGTAACCTCCAGGGTAAACTGCCACCTTGACATGCTCTGCATGTAAAACAAAGGTAAGGTTTTATTAGAAGGCCAAGTCACACAAGTACTTCGGGGAAGCAGGGCAAGCGCTGCTGCTATAGAAGGAGATCCCCCATCAGTGCCATGAAATCCTCAGTCAGTTTCCCAGCTACTTTCTGATGTCACTTCACTCTATTTCCTCCCACCATCGCCCTTGCTCCACTGCTTCATCGCTCCCAGACCCTGCAGGTCCCTGTGAGCACTGACCAAAGATGGGCTAGGACGTGTCAACAGCCCCTTGGGGAAGTTATTGCCCATGTGGGTGAGAGTGGTCCATTGCCTGCTGCTGGTGGTCAGCCCCATGGGCTCCACACCCCCAGTTCAACAAAAGTGTGCCAATACCACAGGTCTATGTTGGTGCCACTGCCTGTACACCATTGCCTCTTCTTGCCTTCAGTGGATGGGACTTGATAGCTATGGGAACAGAGATCACATCCCCAGCACTGTTCCCTTTATCCCTGTCTCCAGCCATGCTCATCTGCTGAGAGCTGTGCCGGGGCTGTGGGACACAACAACTCGCCAGGGGCACTTCTGGAGAGTGCAAGCCAAGCCATGGCTGTGCTTTCCCAACTTTAGTCAAGGACAGCAGCAAAGCTGTGGACTGTGGAGCACTCTCCCTGTCACCAGGAGATGATCCCACTTTCTTCCTGTTCTCCAGGCCATGGCAGCTTGTCACATCCCTGTTTGATCTCAAAAGCCCATCAAGAGGTGTGAATCGAAGCAGCAAATAGCATCTTCCTATTTGCATACACCTCTGCTCTGGATACACGGATCACCTTGCTACAAAGGGCATAGCAGAAACAGAATCTTCTCTGTACTTGACACCTGGCTGGGACCGCCTGGAAGCTGCCCAGAGACCTGAGCCCAGCTCCAGTGGGGAAGGGCAGCCTGCTTCCTGGGGTAGCATGGTTCATGGCCACAGCCTTCATTTCCACTACCAGACAACCAAACCACAACTGCTCCAGCCCATCAAAGTGTCACCCGATGTCATGCAGTGCCAGGAGTGTCACCCTTTCCTGCACCCAAGACCAAAGGGCAGGTACAGCCACAGCAAGGGTGAGTCAGAAATACCCTGCCAGGCTTCAGCTGCTCTAATGCACCCAAGGAGGCTTCAGGAGGGGGAACCTGCAGGGTGAGGCAGTGCAGAGCCCCCTTCCCCTCCCTTGGAGCAGGACTCTTTGCAGCATCTCACATGGTTATCTGGCAAAAGCACAGCCAATTCTTACATCTCCTTACTTTCTAAAATGCTCTGTCGTTATCCTTTCAGCTGCCAGTAGATGGTGATACTTTATCTCCATCTAGCATGTGTGTGTGCGCTGGAGAGGCAGGGAGGCAGCATGGTAGCC
This sequence comes from Agapornis roseicollis, assembly GCA_002631895.1. Taxonomy (NCBI): domain Eukaryota; kingdom Metazoa; phylum Chordata; class Aves; order Psittaciformes; family Psittacidae; genus Agapornis; species Agapornis roseicollis. The sequence continues at coordinate 22,171 of NDXB01005096.1, forward strand.
TGCTTGAGGAGATTGGAAAATAACAGAATACATACAAATCCTAAAGTCAGGCTCCAGAGAACCCCCTGCTTGTGCAGACATTGATTTTGGAGGACTAGCTAATATCCCCAACCTTACTCAGGGATGCTGGCTAGATTTCCAGAGCTACAAAAGCTGCATCTTCAACTGTATCACTTGCTTCCTGGTGTGATCCTTTGTGTGTGTTTGAATGAGCACATGAGAGGAGCACAGCACTTCATGGAAGCTGCACAGCCTGGGCACCAGAGAGATAAAGGAAAATTATTTCTTGCTGGGAATGCAAATAGCATCCTTGCCATCTCTAACAAAGCGAAGTCCTGGAGGTGTGTTTGATGATCACATGCTCTTGAAAAGCTCCCTCTGTTTTACAGACTTCTCTTCTGCAGCAAGTGGAAAAACAGTGCAAATCCCTGATCTGCACAGTCCTCTGTGGAAAATGTACTCTCACACTTCCAGCTCTTACAGATTGCCCTAAGAGCTGTGCTTGTGCAGCAATTAACCTGATCATAAGTTAAAAAAATAGAGCAGTTCTGGCTAACCCCTGCCTGAAATTGCAGTGGCAACATTTTTGTCATTCCTGATTTATTGGTCTGTCATTTACTTTGGGGCAAGACTGGTGTGGTCATGAATGATGTGGTCTTAAGCACAGGCAATGGGAGGCAGGATAAGAAAGCCCTGCCTAATGCTAAGCCACATGGCCAGCCACCTTGCAGGCATGCTAGCAGTGCCTGAAAAAATATGGACCACAGCAGATCTTTCCCCTGCTATTGCTCCAATTACAGGCCTGATCTTCCTGTCCCAGAAGTTCTGTGGGTTACATGCATGATCATTTTGTCTGTCCTCAGACCATTGCTAACAAACTCTCACCCATTTAGCTGGGAGCCATTTTTTGGCAGGTGCATTTCTTAGATGTTCCTGTCTCCATTGCCTGAAGAAATTACCTTACAGCCTCCCCACTAACTCATCCTTGTTTTGCCTGTATCCACTCTACAGGTGCTCCAGATTCTGGCATCCATGCCACCAGCCTGTGCAGGTATTTCATGGCTTGGGATTTGACCAGCCTGTGGCCTTCAACAGCAGATGCTAAACCATAGTAGGGAGGACAGGGCACAACTCAGAACACAAGAGGCTGTGCTCAGTTCCTTAGTTTGCATGGGGCATTAAGATACTAACAATATGCGCCCATAACGTTAGTATGAAAACAGGGATCTAAAATCAGTTCTCCCTCTTACTCAAACAGTCCACGTAGCCCAGGGAAATGGGCGTCTGAGAAGACAGTGGTCTTGATTAAATCTCCACAACTAGCAGACATGGCTATCAGTTGGGTTTCAGCCTTACCTACTGCACAGTAAGCAGTATGGTTTTTCCCTCAAAGTACAATTTCCAGACAACTAATTTGGACTCAAAATATCTCTCTCTTTTTAGGGTTTGACGAAGACGGAAACGCAAATTAGAGAGGAACTGTTCCGATTTAGCAAGAGGCTGTAAACCTTTCACCCAACCAAGAGAATAAGCATCAGCCGATAATTTTAGAATCCCATAAAAGAGGCAAAAGCCACCCTGGCAGACCTCAGAGAAAGACCTCCAAAGTACACATACAGAAATAGGAGATAAAACAATGAAGTGCCATCAGTCCCAAGACACTCCCGCCCTCGGTGGTAAGGCTGAGATTATGCTGGCCGGGCCCAGGAGGGAGGGAAAAGAGCAGTTAGGGCTCTGAGAGCACCCCGGTGAGGGAGCAGTGCTGGTCAGCAGCCCCAGCCTGTGCGCTTCTCACCTTCTGTGGGATGCCTCTGCTGCCTGTGTGGGGAATAGCGAACTGCGGCAGCTGGCAAATGGCTCTGGGGAGAGCAGTAAAAGCCGTCATTAAAGTGAGAAAAAAAATAGTAGCGAGAGCAACAGATACATTTGACAGAAAAATCACATCAGAAGCAGGTTATGGGGAAAGGCCTGTGGTGAAATTGCAGCTTCGGGCTAAAGAGGCACCTGCTGCACTCACAGTTAATCAATTGCCACAGTGTCAGACGCTGCTAGAAACACCTCACCATGGCAATGTGATGTACCATAATGTTACCGGATGTGCTTAGCCTGTGAAAAGCTTTCACTCAGCACATCCCACTAAGCAGCCTGCTATGGAATAACACCCCTCAAGCTGTTTGGTGGGACAAACACTCCCAGTTAACCTGGATCTTGCAGTTCCAGGATGGGACTGGGCCAGGTGAAGGTTCAACCATCTGTGCCAGGGGTGCTTCAAACCTTCATCACATTACGTCAGTGGTCTTGACACAGGCACAGGAGGAGCTGCTCATGGGAGATGCTTCCCATGCAAACTGCTCCATATGATAATATACAAGATGTATCAGGCAATGCTGTGATGGATGGCAGAGCTGGGCTAGCGGGAGCTGGAGCAGCATTTCCTCACAGATTTGTACAAGGCTGTGGAAGGGAAATGTGAATCCTCAGACCACACACTCAAACCCAGACCGGCAGCATTCACTTCCCTGCATGTACAGGGGGATTATTCCTGCTAGCCGGCAGCTCCTTCTTCTGGGCAAAGCCTCAGAGATGTCACCTGGGTCAGGCTCCATCCTATCTGCCTTCCCTCTGTCCCACTGAGTCACTCACCACCTGTGAGATGCAAGGACCTGATTTCCCCCTGCCTCCATCTTTGCCAAAACCAGAACATCATCCCACTCCCCATCCTGCAAGCCCCATGTGCCTGCTGTCTCTGCCTGGAGGGGACCAGCTGTTTGCAAGAGGTGGAAACACTGCCAAAGGACACTCAGTCCCAGTGCAACATTAGGAGGAGCACCAGACCTGCAATACCTTCATCCTCCCTCCTTTCAGCACCGAAGTTTTTTCATGACTTCCATGCCTCCCAGCTCTCTTAGTCACCACTCTTATCCTTTAATTTTAGCCATTGTAATTTATCCCCACTTGTAAAATACTCTCAGGGAGGTATTTGCCATGAGAGTGGCTCCCACCCTGAGCCCCCACCACATGCCATGGATGCAGACAGCCCCGACTCATGGCATTTTGGTGTCAGATTTATTATTAATGACTGATGCCATTATTACAGAGCACCTACGAGCCCCGGGCATCCAGCAAAGCCCCATGCAGAATATTAAAATGCTAATTTCCCTCCGAGAGGAGAACTTGGTGTCTCTCTGCTCATTTGTTTGCTAATGTCGTTTTCCTGTCAAGGCTGTATTCCCAGCAGACACGGCCAGGAACTGCGTGCATAAACAGCCCGTGTTTAAGAACCCATCTATCTCACACATTCGTACATTATAGCCCTAATCGGGATTACTGTGACACTAGAAGAAAATTGTATCATTTTGTCTGATGCATTTTTAAGCTCTTATTGTGCCTTCAGAATGTGTCAATGCAGCAGCAGCTTTAGGATACACGGCAGAGGATGCAGTTTCCTCCTGCGAAGCGTGACCTAGCTGGCTGTAATAAGTTATATTGAGGGGCAGCTCATTTTTGTGCTGCTGTGTAAGTCTCCAAACGGCGCGCTGGTGTGTGACTGCTGCAGCTGTCTTGGGCTCTGCCCTGGTATCGGGTTCTCGCTTGGATAGCAGGCGGCAGCGCAGCCCTTGGCAGTGGTGGCTGTCCTGGGCCTGGAGCCAGCACCCACTGGGTCGATGGGAGCCCTTGTGCCACTGCCAAAGGACTCAGGGGCTGACCCCCTCTCTACTGGCACAGGGCAGAAAGCCCTCTATTTTTAATGACAGCGATTAATAGGGTTTGAGTTTTAACGGTAATGATAAGTGGGTCGAGATGTGGCTGAGGGGAAAGCAGGGTAAGTCTGCGGTTCTGCAAGTGAAGCAAAAAGGTGCTTCTGACTCCTTTCCCCTGCACTTGGAGAGCTGCATGTGAGGTGCCAACTCCCTGAGCATCACCTTCCACTTTCACTGCCAAAGTATCTCCTGAAAATGACTGGATTCTTTTCTCCTCAGCTGCATGATTTCCAGCAGTTGATGAAGTAGGAATTGTTTCAGGCTGCATTTTGAGGTAACTAAACAAGCACTCAGTTATACGGCAGAAGGAGCAAAAGAATTTGGCACCAACAAATGCAAATATGGCAGTTCAGCTTTAAACAAACGAGCAAATGAAACCAGGATCTCTCCCTGCAGGTATTTTTTGTAAGAGCCTGCCACTATTATCCCTCTGCCATTGAGCAAGACTTGCAGCGTTATCTCAAGTTGTGCAATACCCCTGATATTTAGAACTATTTCAACAGCTCCGAATCAGGGGTATACAGCAACACAGCCAGAAAGTAGCTTGGAGAGAAAGATGGACAGTTTTTATAGCTTGGCAGCAAATATCACACATATATATGTTATACACGTTAAACAGGGTCTTTCTTTTTTCATAGTTAGAGCACTTACCCCACTCACAAATATTAAAGCCACGTCTCTGCCTCCAGGTGCTGTTACAAAGCAATTGCAGTGGGGTTTGCTGCTGCCAGATGGGAACTCTAAGTCATCAGTAATAATCCCCTCTCCAGGTTAGGGATGTGATCATGTTTGCAAGTGTTGCTTTGTTCATTTCAAAATAGGCATAGCCAGCACACCTGGGTGAGACAGGAGTCAGACAGGGACAATTTGTGGATAAAAAAATTACAGTTAAGCTGGAGCAAAAAGCATCACAGGTACTGGCTCCTCTAACTCCCAGGGCTAAAGAAGTGACTGTTGCAGCAGCCAGAGCTGATACCCAAGGGTGTCTATCTCCTGGTAACTCCTGGCTTCATTTCCGAGCTGCCCACACAAAGCTTTAACTCAGAGATGGTTCTGAAAGAACAGAAAGGCCAGAGCAGATTCACTGCCTGGTTTTGCATGGACAGATGTGCTGGAATGCCACAACCTTCTAGAAAAACTCACCAAAATGTGTCTCACACGACTGCCACTGCTCACAGCCAGGGTCCAGTGCTATCCCAGGCTGCCCAGCCACAAAACTCAGCCTAATCCAGTCCTACTGGGGAAAAAAACGAAAGCAACAGGGAAATATAAATAGGAACCATGGCTATGGTGGGCAGTGCTGTGCAGTTTATCTCAGCCCAGCTTTACATAGAGTGGGGAGCAAGACTGAGCCACGAGCACAACCAGCAGTGCTTTCTAGAGCAGGGGCTGGTTCTTGCTGTCTTGCTGAAGCCCCTGTGCTCCCTGGGGCTGCCCTCGCTCTTGGCAACATGCTCATGTGATCAAATCTGCTACACCCATTGATGGTGCTAATGATGCTTGACCTGGCAGGCCTGGCTCTTGCTGTGTCCTGTGTCTTGCTGTGTTAATGCTCAGCGCATTAACTTAGTCTCCAGCATTATCTGACAACTCAGACATGAAAAAGCCAAAATACGTACCCAGTAATGTGGAAAAGAGGTTCCCTGTGCAAGCAGCAAAACATTGCTTATCTCCATGGCAGAGATAGGGGGAGGGAGGCATTTGCTGTAAATCACAGTGTTGTTGTTCTGCACCAGGAACACGTACAGATCCTCTTTGCCTGGTTACCCAGGCCCCAGACCACAAGAGCACTCTGGTATGTAAATAGATTCAGGCACTGCTGTGGAGAGGCACAGGACTCAAAGCCAGGCAGTGTGAACTCACTGACACCAACCCCATTGCATCGCCGGTGCCCATCGGCCTGCTCACCTTTGACCATACAGTCCTCGCTGCTCTGTGTGCCTCAGTCAGCAGCCCCTTCCCAGCCTGAGGGAGATCAGACTCAGCTCTGGCATTGGTCCTAGTGTGGGCAGGTCAGGGGCTCATCCCTGGGGGCCACTCACCTCTGTGGCCTTGCCTCGTTGGCCCCGAAGCCAACACTTCTCCACGGGATCATCCTCATGTCATCTTCCTCCAGCCCCAGAGGAAATGCACCGATGACGTCTGCTTTGGCAAGAAAGTGCCATAGCCCTGAACCCAGCACAGCTTGGGGCTATGAAGCTCTGCAGAGAACAGGCTGACCCTGGGGGGTGGTCATGGTGGATCATTCTGGAGGTGGGCAAATGTTGGACACAGAGCACCAGGATGTATGTGGGTGCCAGGCAGTGCAGATCTGGCATTTCAGGGCTTGGCTTTGCCAGGGCCACATCCCTCTGCAGCCCAGCCAGAACGATGAGGTTATGGAAACAGGTTGGATAGTAATGCTGCCTTCAGTCCTGCCAGCTGGAACCATCACTCTGATTGGCCCCACCAGAAAAACGTAGTATTGTCTCTGGTCAGAATGATACCACCAAACCACAACTGCTTTCCTTTTCCAGCTCCCTCCTAGGTTCCATCCATCCCATGGGGTTTGCCAGCAGATGGCAGGCAACCCCTGGCAGAGGTCCTCACCAGCCACAGAGGTCCTGGCCGGCAGCACTCGGCTGCTGAGCTCCTCGGTCCCATCAAAACAGCACAAAGGTCTCCCCTCATCTTTCCTGCCCCTTCCCTGGTCATCCCCACACCTGTGCCCACAGCAGGCGCAGCACTGAGCCAACCACCCGGACCTGCGGGTGCAGCAATACACTGAGGGAGTTTGCAGCACCGTGGACAAGAAAGGGCTGGTGCTCAGCTAAGGCTGCACAGAGGTGTTTGGTTCCAACACCAGCCACGTGCAGAAGAGAGCGCTCAGCTACCCGATAGCCATTTAGCCCAGAGAAACACTTCTGCATTAAAATTTAGAAGAAAGAAAGAAAGAGCAGGCCTTGGACCCTGTGCAGGTTTATCTGCTCAGATCAACCTCTAATATTAAAGATTGGGGGGTCATGTAATGAAAAAGAGGCCCATTAGTGTTGACACAGGACACCCTGTCAAGGCCAAACAGCTACTGCACCGCAGACTTCTGTTTCAGGGCCCCTGAACCTACTCACCCTGGTTGGGCATTGCCCAGGACACAGGCAAACAAAAACATAACACTATGAAGGCTGCTGGCAGAGACACACACCGAGTGGAAAATGGCAATGGCTAGGGACAGATAGCTCATTCTCAAGCAGCTGTTTGCAAAAGCAAAGTCAGACTGCATCAGCTTTGGTCTGAAGCCTCCCATGAAACCAGTGACAAGTCTAATCTGAAAGGCTCTAGTAAAGGAATTGGCTCAGACCTGTGCTCAAATTGTTTGCGGTTTATGTGATAGAAAGTGCTTAGCCAAACTCCTGTTGAGAAATGTGAATTTCAACATTTGTATGTACCTGACCATTAAAAGGGGAAAACCCCATAAAACAACCCTTCTCACTGATAAATAGCACCAGGTTCCTAAAGAACAACTCCGTTGGCAGAGCTGCAAAGCCTGGCTGTCCCCCAGCACACCCAGGCTCATTGGGAGCCACAGCTGGTACCAGTGGGACAGCACTGCCTTCGAAGCCATTTCAATTCAACTGTGGGTTCTTGGGCTGGGCAGCAGGACTTCATGGCTCTTCCTCCTCCTCCAGATTGCACACTCTCTCACCAGCTGCCAAAGGGCATCATATGGAGCCTGTATGTTATACATGCTCTGGCACCTTGGATGGGCAGAGCCTGGGTGCTCATTTCTCACTGCAGCTCTCCTCTTGCAGGTGCACAGGGGAGCTGAGCATCTCTCCCAGCTTTAGTTAACCAGCACAACCAGTGGGCTTTTGCCCTCCCATTGGCACTGCCGGTGGCTGGCCGGCACACAGGGGGACTGCTGACCACAGCACCCACTGGCCTGGCCACCTTCACCCCACCTCTACACACACACCAGGCAGGCTGGCATGCTCTCAGTGCAGCTGCACTCACCTCTCCAGGCATGGCAGGAGCTGCGGCACAGCCCTCGAGGGACCAGCTCTGCCCACACAGACTGCATAATACCTGCACCTCTCCTCTTCTACACGTTCCCACGGGGACTGTACCAGCTCCTGTGAGTCAGGGCAGCCACTGCTCTGCAGCAGCGCCCAGTGGGCACCTGTCCTCCAAGCAGAGCTGTGGTTTGGGACAGTGACAGCTCTACTGTCCCGATGCCTCAACTTGCTGCAGCCCAGCCTGGGCAGCCCTACACCTGGAACCCACCAGACGGTCCTGTGCCTTTGGGCCAGCAGTGGCTCTGATTTCAGGCCTTTTTCTCCCAGACTCAGGTTGCTTCTGGAGCTTTCAACAGCCCTCCTGAGAGAGGGTTTGTGAGGAGCAGCTTCTGGTGACCACTGTCATGCTGCTGTGAGCCACACCAAGAAGATTTTAGAATCATAGAGTCATAGAATCACAGCATCATAGAATTCTATGATCATAGAATGGTTAGGGTTGGAAAGGACCTTAAGATCATCTAGTTCTAACCCCCCTGCCATAACCAGGGACACCTCACACTAAACAATGCCACCCAAGGCTGCATCCAACCTGGCCTTGAACCCCACCAGGGACGGAGCACTCACAACCTCTCTGGGCAACACATTCCAGCATCTCACCACTCTAACAGGAAAGAATTTCTTCCTTATAGCTGATCTAAACCTCCCCTGTTTAACTAGAGCAGGTTGCTCAAAGCCCTGTCCAACCTGGCCTTGAACACTGCCAGGGATGGGGCAGCCACAGCTTCTCTGGGTACCCTGTGCCAGTATCTCAGCACCCTCACAGGGAAGAATTTCTTCCTAATANGGTAGGGATGGGGCAGCCACAGCTTCTCGGGGAACACTGCCAGGGATGGGGCAGCCACAGCTTCTCTAGGTACCCTGTGCCAGTATCTCAGCACCCTCACAGGGAAGAATTTCTTCCTAATATCTAATATAAATTATCTAAATCTCCCCTCTTTCAGCTTGCAGCCATTCCCTTTTGTCCTGTCACCACATGTCCCTGCAAAAAGTCCCTCTCCAGACTTCATGTTGGCCCCTTTATGTGCTGGAAATCTGCTCTAAGGTCTCACCCGAGCCTTCTCTTGTCCAGGCTGAATAGGTCCAGCTCTCTCAGCCTGTCTTCATAGCCCTCTGATCATCATCATGGCCCTTCTATGGACTCACTCAACTTGTCTTTGGACTGTGGGTGCGAGCCACTGGTCTGTGATGACCCCATCACCACTGAGCTCCAACAGCAGTGACTCCTACTTACACTGCCCAGCTATGCAACAAGAATTAGCACGCTGCTGTTCCAAGAGCCCAGTGGAGGAGTCAGAAAGGGGCTCCTGACTCCTCATTGGAGAACCTCATGTGAAAAACAGAAGCCAGGGAAAACTCCTGCAGAATGGCATTTGCTCACAGAATCACTTAGGTTGGAAAAGACATCTAAAATCCAGTCCAACCGTGAACGCAACACTGCCAAGTCCACCAAGCTGAGACAAAGCCAGCCCGGCCTGTTCCCTCCAGGCTCGCTGTGTCTCGCACACGCACACACGCATGTACACGTGGCTGCTGAAGCGTGTTCTGGTGACAGAGAAATGTGGGGTGATTCAAAAGAAAACAATGGAGCCGCTCCCACCTGCCCATGTGAAAGTGAATCATGTAGGCTCGGACCCCGGCCAGGTGGAAATCAGCAGATCATAAATGAAATATGAAGGAGCATCCTATGAGGGCTGCCAGCCTCCCCTACCTCTCTCCCCCTCCCAGGACGTCAGTCCTTTTCGTGGGATCTGGCAGGGTTTGTTCACATCATCCCTGAGTGACCTGGTGCTCATTCCCTGCCAGCACCTGCAAAGGGAAGAAGTGTTCATTTCCAAGGGCCTTCCCAGGAAGGTCCAGCTCATGCCCTTTTTTGCACAGGGAAAGTCATTTGAGTCAGTATAGGTCTTTTGCTGATAGTTCCCCCTCAAAGCAGCTGCCACATATGGCAGGCAGGGGTGCAGAGGGAGGAGGCCAAGACAATGGTGCTTGCGGGGTGATAGGGGTCCCCTTCTGCAAAGCATAAAGGACAGGCCCCTGCCTGTCATCTGAGGCAGCAAATCATCCTGCAGCCCTGCAGTGTGACGCCAGAGACTCCCTTCTTGCTTCAGTCCCTCTACTGTCTCCCCTCCCTCCCTCAGCAGAGGGCTGTTGGCCCAGTGGCTGATTTATGGAGCTCCTGCTCTGTAAACCCTCCACGATTTATGGAGGGCTTGCATGAACCTCAGCTCACCTCAGCAGGACCCCCACATCAACACAGCATTTACAGACCTACTTTTGTCATGGCCAAGGGATCCAATTTCCATCAGTCCTTTACGTTTGACTTTCAGGTCAGCAGGGTGCATTTCCTCAGCAAGAGTTGCATCCTCCATGACACAGAAGATCCAGCTTCGTGGCAGATGATGTCTGCCATACTGCTGAACTGGCTGGCTCCCTCTCATTTTCTTCCTAGCTTCCTCAGTAGTCTCCCACAAGACACATGATGCTTTCATAAAGAACATTTGAAGACAGTAATCCCAAGAGAGCTCATGCTGTGCTCTGAAATGTGTGCTGGAACATCAGATGTCCTGGTGGACAAACACCAGAGCTGTCAGACAGCTTCCCAGGACAGCCACAACGCAGGCAGCACTGGCAGCAGAAAACCCTCCCCACCAGTAAAAGCCCCAAATGAAGCAAACCACCCAAGGGCTCTCTGAATATGGTGTTTGTTTTAAATGCATCTACCATTAGCCATAAAACGGTATCACAGAATCATTAGGGTTGGAAGGGATCTCTGGAGATCGTCTAGTCCAATGTCCTCCTCAAATGCAGGCTGCCAGGAGAGGGGATTTGTGCAGGACCAGCCGGAGTGAGGCACAGTGTGAAGGCCATTTCAGGCAAAGCATGGAGCAGCCTTGCAAGTGAGAACACAGTGGGGGATAAACATCAGACGGAATCAGACCTCCCACAACTACATCCAAATCCAGTGAACTGCCAGTTCCTGTGTGACACTCCTGCAGAACAGACCTTAAACACCTCAAAACAAGGTCTGGACCTGGGGCACTGCAGAGAAGCAGGAGAACTCGCTCCAGAAAACATCAAAAAGTCCTGTCCTCGCCCACATGTGAGACTCGTCAGATCCTCCAAGAAACATCAGGGCCTAAAACATGTTAGAAGATGGGCACTGCAGGCACACCCCATGGAGGCACGCAACCATGGAGCTCAGTGCGTCACCGTGGTCCTCACGTGGCACCTTCCACCTCTGCCTCTCCTGCCCGGAGGCCCTCGGGAGCGGCATACGTGGGGAGCAGAGGCAGTGTGCAACATGCCCATCGCTGAGCAGGCTGGCACCTTGCTTCTGGCTTCAGTCTTTTTCAGGCTTTCAGCTGCTTGTGCTCTAATTTGCAGGGGTGGAAATTGTGATTGGGCTCCAGGGGATCCACAGAGCTCTTGTGAAGCATCAAGGTGTTTGTAAAGCACCTGAGAACACAGACCCGCTGCCAGACCCTCTCTGTCCCAGATGGGAAAGTGGTGCAGCAGCAGCGCTGCCCTCTCCCAGCTCACCCCAGGCGCTTCTGGTACCTTCCCAAGACACCCACTGTCTGCAACATGTGCTGACAGCTTGCATAAAGTGGGCCCGTTGCTCCTGGGGGTTGGATAATCTCCCCATCTCCACATGTGGGTCTCGCAGTTGGAGCAGTTCCATGACGGTGCATTACGTTCACCACCCCTTGCATTCACCACTGCAGCCAGAACCCAAGAGGTGACATCTGCACTGGCCCCATTGCTTCCAAACCCTCTTAAAGCACCGGCCCACTCAATACTGTGCAAATATCCACAGAAGCAAACCTCCACATGAGGTGGGTGCCATGGTCCATGCAGGGGCTGACACATTTGCCCTCCTCATGCAGGAAGGATGGTTCTGTTTGTGAGGAGCTGGGTCTGGTGCATTCCCACCAGCAGCTGTGGAGCTGGGTCCTGCACGCAGCTGAAGGAAGCCCTCGTCTTACACAGAAGGGATGTCTGGCCCCTGACATCTCAAGCTGCTGTACATGGCGTAAAAATGAAACCTACTCTGTGAATGCTCAGCACCGTTATATTTAGCATGAACAGCTATGCCGGCTACACATGGTATCCTGTTTTCCCACTGCATGTTTGGGAAATGGATTATTCCTTAGCTCCACATTTGGATATGTGCATGAGAGGAACAAGACATAAGAAATATATGCACCTAAAGGGGCATACAAGAACTCAGGAGAGGGACTTTTTACAAGGGCATGTAGGGATAGGACAAAGGGGAATGGCTTTAAATTGACAGTGGGGAGATTAAGATTAGCTATTGGGAAGAAATTCTTTACTGTGAAGGTGCTGAGGCACTGCCACAGGTTCCTGGAGAAGCTGTGGCTGCTTCATCCCTGTTTGAGGCCAGGCTGTATAGAGTTTGGAGCTACCTCTTCTCTTGGAAGGTTGTAGATGATCTTTAAGGTTCCTTCCAAACCAAACCATTCTGCGATTCTATGAAACTTGGTTGGCCTTTCTTTTTATATTTAGAGGTGACAGATGACTACCAATGTCAGTACAGTTTCATTAGCCATGCTGGCCTAAACACATTTAGGACATATCCTACTAATTTAAACGAGCATGCTGCTAGAGTTCACTGGTCTGGCAAGGTCCTGAAATCCAAAAGCAGAAGTGTGTTTTGTTTCGACATCAACACGCAGAGATGATTCTTAACCTCCCACAAGTAGGGATCCTTCCCACTTTTTTCCCACTGTGCTGCTCTCCTCAAGTGTGCTTTGTCACATGCATTGGGATTTTATTCCACACCAGGGCAAGACTGAATAGCTACTACAGTGTATTGATTTCATTTTCAAGGTACTGTATAGACTACCCAGAGTCACAGACCAGAGAATTGCTGGTCTCCTCAGTCATACACCAAACATCATGAAGGAGCTAGGTAGAATATAAATGGATTATCTCAGCTGTGATACATGAGAAGCTGCAGTGATAACGTGGTCTTGGAATAGTACCACCACTGTGTATTAATAAAAGCATGACACACGGTGACTGACACATGAATTTGGCACGTTAGGTGGGAAAGAACATGTCTGCTTCTGATCTAGCTGGCAGGTCATTCTTACATCCTCCAGCACACACAACCCCCTGACAAGCATTTTGTAAGATCTACATTAACAAGCCACAGCTGAGCAATTCTCCACAGACAATGTATGTAAACGTTATCATGCCAAGATTGAGTTCTTGGAGATGAAAGCATATGGCCACTGTGCAAATATGATACATGTCACAATCTCAGATGACTCAAATACACTTAAACAGCTCCAATATCACTCTGGGTGATAAGAGAAGTTACCTCATTCCTGCTTCCCAGAACTGACTGTCCCAAAGTCACAGGGGACTTCCAGCTTTCAGCCAGCAGCAGCACGATGTAGAAGCAAGTCCTGATAATCCCCACTGGGACATACCCACCAGGGCATGTTAGTAGATGTCCCCATTGTTTCTTAAATGGGTAGGGTTTTATTTCTATGTTCATGGGATACTGCAAATACAAGAAACTTTTAAATGTTTAAACAAAAGCTTCATTATTACCAGGGGGATATTTTGAAACCATAAACTATGCAGATTCACATGCAAATGGGTGGGTAACACCACAGTCTATAAACTCCTTGACATGACTAAAGTCAGTCTGCTTGCTATGTGCAAGGAATTTGGTTAATGGTGACTCACTCCTGTCAACTTCTCTAGGCAAACCTTCTACAGTTGTGATGTGATACTTGGGAGATAAACCTTTCTTTCAAACTCAAATGTCTCCCAAGAACTGCAGTTACCACGCAACACCATGATTATGATCTGCCTGCTTGAATCTCCTTCACTGCGTCGAAAAGAGGACATCAGCAAGGGAGAAGCCTCATCTCCTTTGGTTCCTCTTCATTAGCAGGTTAATGTTCACAGTTTTACAGCCAAACCAAACTACTAGAAACTCACCTTTCTTCTCTACCACTGCAATAACGAATCATACAATTAACATACAATTAAGAGAGGTTGAAAAAAGTAAATCGTGATTTTGCAAACTACCCATTCAGTATAATATTAGATAATGGCAAGACCAACAACAGGTGTTTCTGAACTGTACAGCCTACCAACAATAATGCAAACTATTCACTATCATCTCTTAGCACTATCTGTCATACTGGAGGACTACAGAAGCCTTCTGCCCTAAGACTTCAACCCTTTAGTATTGCAGTTCTCTGTCTCACCTTTCAGCCAGGGAAGTATGTTTTCTTTAAAAGCTGATTGCTTTTCCACAGACCTGAGAGAATAGAGCTTACAGGTTAAAAGTTCAGCGTCCACTTGTGTAAATTGTCTGCAAGACTCCAAATTGACAGCCATGGCCCTGACCAGGTCAGGCATGCAGCGTTAGAGGTCACCCTTCCATGCTGCCCACATAAGGATAGAAGTATTTTTAACAACTTAAAAATACACATTTAAATGTATTTAAAAGTATGTAATTTTCTGGAGAATTTCAGACACCTGAACCCGATAGCATCAAAACTCTGTTAAAAAATCAGAAGGCTGCACACTTCCACTCCTTCCCCCTACCCCAACATTCCAAGGAATTTGTGGACATAGGGAAGAACCTTCCCAATGCAGGCTCAAATGCAGGCTATGGAAATGATATCTGAACCATACATCATTTGGCAGGATCTGGTCCATAATTAAAAGTTTGCCTGCTGATGATAGGTGTGAAGATTTTCTTTCTTCAGTGCTTCACATATTGGGTTTTTCATTACTTAAGACACATGATTAGTCTTGTGGGATGGAGACCACACAAACTGCATTATTGCTGGCTACTAGGTCACACCCAAGACTTGGTAGCAAATACCTGATTTTTTATTTTCGTTGTTGTTCCTTATTTTAAAAAGTCCTATTTAAAAAATAATGTAGATTTTCCTTTACTAACTTATTTGTAACATTCACTGCTAAGTAAGCAAAGCAAAACTCTGTTCTGACACTGGACTGGAGCAAAGGTAACCTTTCTGCAATGCCTTCCAACACCAGTTTAAGGTTTCGCTAACTTCTTAACTATATATCATCAGAAGAGAATTTAGCTAAAGGAATGTATTGCTGAGTATTTCATTCAGGCATGTATTCAAAATGTGTGCAACGCAGACATAAAAGTTACATACTCTCAAGTCCTACATCCTCTTTTAAAGGTCTTCGAAGAAAGAACAGACTACAAAATTATCATAGAAACGGCCTGCTAGAGTCTATATAATACCCTTAAGCAGTATGCCAGTATAGAAAATTGGAAAACTGACCCTATAGCAGTATTCCAAGGAAAGCACACTACATAAAAACTATTAGGTAGGTTCGCATTACCTTCAGACTTCAAATTATTATTATTATTATTATTATTTTAAACACCTACTCTGGATTATCTTGGGTATCTGTTACATAACTGTGGTACTCCCACAGCAATTTTGGCAGCTCAGCTATGACTGTACAAACATCTTTCATAACCTTATTGGTGGTTTTAATCTACCTCAAACAATTATTGTTCTAATAATATTTCTTGCAAATGAAAAAATAATTGTAGTAATCATGCAATAATATTTTTCTACATTACAATAAAAATAAAATAAATCAAAGCTTCTGTTCTTACTGTGATCTTAAACAAAGGCATGAAGTTCTCTGGAACTTAAAAAAGCTGTATTACCTGTTAAAAAACATTATAGGCAAGCCACTGTCAACCTTTGATGGCTATTGGAACAATGTTTGCTCAAGTTCTATGTTTAGCCAGATAAGATTGATACTTGGCAACAAAATGATGGGTTTTCTGTGTGTTCAAACAGTACATGGAAATTATTCCTCACACTACTACTGTGTGTTGCCCAGTAGTAAAACCCCATGAGCTTACAGTGATTATTATTTGCATTGAAAAGTGGCTGCAATGCCAGTCTTGAAGCTACTGCATCAAAACACACATTCCTGTTTTGGGGAGTTTGCCACAGGTGCACAGGGAGGTGACAGAGAAACGCAGATGGACTGGAGAGTGTAATGAAACACTGTGATAGTTTTCACTGACAAACAGGGTACAACTCATGACCCACCAGTAGCTTAAAATAATAGGCTTCTGGAAGCATCAAAGCCAAAGGGCTTCAGTGAGTGATGCGGCAGACACCCAGGAGGGAGGTTTTCAGAAATTTCTGCAACGGATCTTCAGGAAAAATGGGCAATTGGAAACAGCATAAAAATGCTTCTTTGGAAATCCAAAATGGGTGGCGTAGAGCTTGACCTTAGATAACTTCTTAATTTCAGTAAAAGGGATGGGCTAACAGCAGGCTTTGGCAGTGATGTGCAAGTGAAGAGAGTAGCTTCACATCTAATGCAACAGCAATGGCAAAGCCAGGGCAGTAACACAAAGCAGGAAGCAACAAGTCAAAGCAAGAGACTAATAAACAACCTACTCTGCAACTTTCTGAATGATTCTGAAATCTAAGTTGTCTAACTGTCAAGGACAGTAAATGAAATTACACCATAATTCAGTTCAGTATGATGAGGCTGGATTAGACTGTAAATTGCATGACCAGGTAGAAAAAACAGTGAGAGATGCTGTAGAAGAATGAACACTGGGACAGAACCAACATAGGTTTTAGGAAAGATATCCAAGTCAAAGCTGCTGAATAAGCACAACAAACAGGACAACAGACGCAGAAAGGAAACTACAAGGATTATAGAGCTTGGGGGGTGCTCAGCTGTGCTGAGGCTGAAGCAACAGCTCTTTATCCACGAGGTGTCAGAGATGCAGACTAAGCTTTTTTGGCTAAAGGCTACTTCTGTTCCCACCCTTGTGCAAAAGGCACATCGGAAATCGAACATCTTTCGTAACATGACTGGTAGCGTAAGTAAACCCCAACCATTCTTACCTGTGTAACTATTATGGAGAAGACAAGTAGAATTTCTGGAAGAAGTTACCTATCCATCCTATACTATCACCCATTCATCTGTGAAACAACAGTTAGATGAAACAGAAACACGCAGACCAGCAAAGCACACAAAACCCCACTTTGAAACCCCACCTATATGCTTCAGCTTGTGCTTTCCATGTTGTCACCTGAAATACTTGAAATCTTCCAAGTTCCCACATAAGGAAAACATAAGAGGGCATTTAGCTTTAGAATGCAGTAACCCAGCTTTTTTCTTTCTTTTCGGAAGACACGTCTATAGTATCATCACACAAGTAATAATGAATCTCAACAAGTGCCATCAGCGTGGCATGGCAGGATACTTTTAAGCAGAAGGCAAAAACTAAGACAACCACTCCATCGATTCTGTTTTCCATAACGCTTCATTCTATTTTGATAGACACATACCCATGAATATCCTTGTGGGCATTTTAAAAGCTGCAATTTCATCTGAGGTTTCGCAAGCTTTGTTTTGTGTGGTGCATGATACCATAAACATCCTGAATATAATTACAACTGCAATTTTGTGGGCTATATTTTCCCTCTTGGTAGTCCAAAGCCAATGTTTACAGAAACTTTTCAGCACGCTGATTTGATTTGAACTTATTATTATTACAAATGTATATTATTTTATTAAAAAAATTCACACTGAAGCAAAGTCAATTCCATTTCATTACAACCAAGAATATAAAATAAATGCAATGAACTCATAGTTTAGTTTTAACAGTCATTTCAAGAGTGACATCAGGACAACTTAAAAGCAGTAAACTCTCAACTCCAGAATGAGAAACAAGTATTTTGCTTTGTGGTTTTTCTAGCCCATTGGCACGGGCACTGCCAAATGTGGCCACCACAGATAGACAGCGGCAAAATTTTGTGGCAGCATGAGGCACATACATAATAATTTCTAATGAAAACTACAAAAATGAAAGATGCGTGCATGAAATTATTAGGAAAAAAAAAAAACAAAAACCCAAAACTGAAGAGAGACAGGCACACTTCCACAAACAGTAAACATGGGAAAATACAACTAGAACAATTTGAAAAGTTACTACCTTACATATATAAAAAGTTCTTTAAATTGCTGTTAAAAAGGACATGTTCTGTCCAGATTTTGTGTAATACTTTTTAGTGTCTACACAAGACAAATCTTTAAAAAAATTAAATAGTATTAATTTACTACTAAATATTTAGGAGATAACAGTGCATTAAGGACTTCTTTTTTTTTTTTTTTCATTTAGTAATAAAAATCG
>NDXB01005096.1:40312-87139 GCA_002631895.1 Agapornis roseicollis
TTTTTTTTTTTTTTCATATAGTAATACACATCGCTCCTGTCTGGCGACATTTTTAGAAGATTATGTATGGCCTTATGTACAATACATTTATTTAATCCTAAAACAATTCTTTGCTTAATGGTGTTAAAGTACCATTCCTGAAGATTATGAAGGGGGACTAAGCTTATTATGCTTATATAAAATATTATGCACATTTGAACACTTCTAGCTTCTTGCCACCCCTTCCGCTACGAATGCTCTTCCCTCCCCCTCCCCAGATACAGTGTCACAGATACAGTGCAGGACTTGCAGCTTTCCCTCTATTTTTCCTTCATTGTGCAGTTTGTGCTACATAAAAACTTCACCAACGCGGACCAGGCTGCTCATCCCATTCATTCTCCACGCATTTGTTTCCTCTGAGCCATGATGGGAAAAGCTGTACTCAGCAGCTGCTCTCCCACCAGGCGACCAGGATGGAGAAGACAGCTCTGCCGGTGTCACCTGCCTGTCTTGGTACTGGTGTGAAACACTTTGGTCAGGGCGCAAAGTTATGATCAGGGACAGAGCTATGAGTACTAATGAAACTGCACAGGTAGAAAAGAACATAAAAATGACGTGGTCCTGGCTTCTCATGACACACTGCACGATTCGCTTCTGAAAGCGAAGCATTTTTACCTCATGGGATGATCCCTGGAAAGCAAGGCGTCTTCTGCTACAACTGCCACCCACTGTGGCAACACATGTCAAGCTCACAAGGACAGGCAAATTATTTCACCATCAGGAAGCAACTAGAAGAGCACACACAGCTTAAGTTTTGCAGAAAACACTTTTGCTTTTATACACTCTGCTCCCAGTTGTGAGTTTGAAGGCAACAGAGGAAGTCAGCTCAGCTTCATGCATGCACACAAAAGCTAGAGAGGAATGGTGTTTGGTCGTCTATCAAACCAAGGCAGAAACGTCAGTTCAGCTTAGAGAGAGGTCATGACAGTCATTCTAGAAGCTGGAAGCTCACTCAATTAAAGTACCTTACATTGCTGTGAAGTTTCACACTCTACACACAGATTAATCCACACCATGATTTTGCCTTATTGGCACAAAACCCCACCTTAATTAACTGTATGGTAACACTTCCCCCGCCACCTCCTGACATTGTATGAATTTTGATGATCAGATGCAGTAGGGAGAAGAATTGTTATGTAACTGTAGTGGAGAAGACAAAAGATTTTCAGAGAACAGAAGGGTGAAAAGCACAGGAGGGGACAAAAATTACTCTCTGAAAAAAGGTCCATTTCCAGAAATGTGACATTCAAGTCACAGAAATACAAATAAATGTTACTTTATGGTACTGCCCAAATATCCATTAGCTAAAAGGTACCATCCTAAGCTCAGTAAGAGGTGAGACATCCCACTTAAGGAAAGAATGTAACTCCAGGCTCATTGAAATAAAGGAACAATTAAAATCTGTTCTTTCAAACAGGCTAGTAGGGTATGTATAATATGTAGCTGTTCAAAGGTTACACATCAAAAGTACCTTTTGGGAGATTACTTCTCCCCAGAAATATTTTTTTTCTTCAAGTGGCTTAATTTCATTTTCACCACCTTCTTACCCAGTTGATGACAAAACCAACTTTTGATTGCTTTTCCAGAGAAGCTGGGTATTGTCAAATCCACATTGTGGTAGATAGAGCCAAGGTAAGCCAACTAACTGCTCACAAAAGGTATGAAAACAACACCTGTGTGAGGAGGAATGGAGCACTAAAAGCAACTGGGAGATCAAATCCAGTAGAAACATGTGCATGTCTAGCTGTGATGAAAAACATTCTCCTCAGAGCAAACAGATTTACTCATCTTGTTAGATCTGATCACAACTTGAGTGTGAATGTGTATGTGTATATACGATTTTTTTTGTATGGATACAATACAAAAGAGAACACACTGCAGTATAAAAGCCTGTAACATTAACCTTTTACAGATGAACTCTACTCACTTCACCTCTACTCTGGACACTAGTTATAGGAGTTCACCGATGTGACACTGCTAGTAGCTTTCTAAAAGCATTTTTCCAAGTTTTCTGCAACAAGAGCCAGCCTTATTTCTGAAGGCTGAAAGAAAAATGAAGCGGTCCCAAATTACATGTTGTGTCTCCCCGAGTAAGTGTGATTGCAGAAGTTGGACAATAATCCTCTGATTATGCTTCTGAACTCTTGCTTAATTACTGGGGATTTTCTGCCAGCTACCCATCCACTTACAATCCTTAGGCACAATCAAAACATGTTTGCTCTAGGGAAAAAGAAACATTTCAGTGCAATCAAGCGCATCTGGTGTAACTAATCTGGGTTAATCACAGCAATATGAGGGACACAGAATACGCATTATAAACATGAAAAAGGAACAATTTTCAACATGCTTTTCAAACTGCACAATAATTTCTCTTAATTATTAATTCTAACATAAAATTATTAAATGCATTTATTTTCTCAAGTCTTAGTATTTCTGTCACCTTTACGTTTAGAAAACTGGCTCAGGAATGTGAAAGAAAGTTAAATTTATAGAACTCTCATGTACATTAATCAGCTGCTTAACAGAAAAACAAGACCATCATTCACATTCCTACTGAGACTTGAGGGCAGTAAATACCTTTTCCTGACTATTTTGGTGTCCAGCCTGGGAAGACATGCCATTCGTCTGTTCCAACAGATCCTGAAAGCATCTCCTTTTCATGTGACTGTCCCGGTTTCATTTAAAATAACACTTAGTTTAAAACTAGTCAGACCACGATCACTGTGATTTCAAGAATTCAATGTGAATGAGTTAAGAAATATCAGCAATCTTCTGTTTGGCGTTCAGTCCAGTAGCATGAAGCATATCTGTCGCTGCAGAGACTTGGGTGGGGTTTTTTCTTTTTTTGTTCTTTTCTTTTTTAAATTTTATTTCTTTTTTAAATTTTCTATTTTTAAGACCTCGCCTGAAAACTAGACTAATAAAAACAGAATAGTAAAATACTCTGGAACAGTAAAATCTTGCTGTTCTTGACATCCATGAGCAAAACAGTAATATCCTGTGAAAATAACATAGTGCTTTAAAAAGGTGCAATATACCTGTATAGCTAAACTGGTTTGCCTAGTATAAAACTAACTATATACAAGCTTGAAAGCCTGGGAGTTCAAGATTTTAAAACTTTAAAATCCCATCAAAGAGATTGAAAAGACAGATTTATGGCAATCACTACAGCATAAGGAAGGTGCACCAGGAATCCTTCAAAATTCCAAAGGTTAAAGAAGTTAAGTGCTGGGTTCAGATCAGAAGAGTTCATTAGAGTAACCACTATGGAGCACATGCAAGGGCAGGGAGGAAGGAAAACTTCACAAGAATCTCTTTTATGGCAATAAAGGGATGGGGGGCTATGGGGAGAGTCTTCAGTGAGTGAAGTTTTCCTTTTGTCATCATGAATTTAATTCTGCATCATAAGTTTGTATTTTTGGTTCTTCTCATTGTTATGAACTTCATATTGCTGGAGTCTTCTGGCTTTTAGTCCTTTCCTGTGTGTCAGCCCTCTCAGTACCTGTGAGACTGATGAGATTGGTGATACTGGGAGCTCTGCTGAGACGACGTGGAATAGCCCATTGTACTCTGGGACTGAGAAGATCCCTGAATGTTGCTTTGGTAACTCAGGCGTGAGCTGGAGTGCTGCAGGAAAATAAAACGGGAACATGGGAATGAAAAACAGCCTGTTAGGACTACGCAACTCAGGAAACTTTAACCTCCCTCAAGCTCATTGAAACGTGACTGTTGGAGAAGCTGACTAAACACTGTTACTATTTAAGGTCCTATAAAACAAGTAATCAATCTGATCTGCAATCAGCCTTAGCACAGCACACAAAATACACGAGGTCACGAATACACGAGGTCACTGGCAGACATGTACATACCTATTTTTTGAAGGAAAAATACACAAGACACAAGAGAGGGCAGATTCCATCTCAGAATTCAGGTCTTGCTTAAATTTACATCTATCATTATAAGTGGAAAACCAAACTGCTAAGGCCAGAAGTGCCCTTTTTGAGATAGGCAATAGGAAACGTATAGAGTAACAGTTTATTCTGTTCCTGAGAAAAAAACAACCATGACCTAAGTGCTACTCAATTTATCTAAATGAAAAATGTCCAGTGGGATAGAATAAAATTATTTTAGGTGAGTCTTTCAATCTGCTGCCATAACTACTAGAAGCAAGGACAACTGCTTAAAGATGGGGGTGGGTATGTGCAATAACCTAACATTAATTTTCTTGAATGCCTTTTTTTCCCCCTTCACTGTTTGGGTGGACCACAATCTCAGCAAGCCAAATTCATGGATCATTTGCCACCTATAGTTTGCTGAATTTGCCTTTTATTACCATATCCATTCCCTGTCCAGGATTAATAATGAGCTGCAATAAAGTGAAGCTGCAAACGAATGCAAGTTGAAAAAACACTTTGCCTGAGAAGTGCTGCTCGATGGACAGGAGACTCTCCAGCCAGGTATACCCGACCCCAATCCACAAGAGAGTTTACAAAAAAAACCCCAAACTATTTGCAATCAGCAAACAATTTGCTTCTAGCCAAGTTAAGTGCAGGGTCAGGCAGCCACTGAGGAGAGTTCTGTTCACTGTCTAGTTAATGGTTGTTCTTGGCTGTTTCCAGGGGTCATCAGCAAGACTGTTGCCAACAGCAATCATCTAGGACAAGTGTTAAGAACCTACATTCTGATTAAATATCAGGATTATGAGTTACAGAAAGCCTCTGGAAAAGTCTGAGTTCTGAAAGGAAATTCCATGGAGACAGTGGGCCTGTAAGAACACCACATCCTCCGCAGACTAAGAATCTACTCAGTGAAAGCAACACCTCATTCAGTGATCTCATTTAACCATTAGATCCCAACCAGGAGAGCTGTGAAAGCCTCCTGACAACTTTTCACCTCTATGATGAAGAGCAGGAACCTAAAGTTCAGGCAGTGTAAAGTTTCTGCCCTTTGTTTCTGTACAAAGCTTCATACCTTTATTTTACACAAACTGTAAAACATACTAAACCTGAAAAAGATCACATTACTTTTTCTGTGTCCTGTCTAATGTAGGAAAATGCTATTAATGTACGAAGATAATATTAATATAACTAATAGTTGTATGGAGTAACTTCACTTGTTTGAAAAGCTCAGTTTGGGAGATAACAGCTCAGCACACCGGCTTTCGAAGAGATGTCATCCAGCAGCATGTATGCCGCTAATAACCAAATTATGCTTGGCCTGCATGATTAGATTAACAGTATCTGAAACCTGGAATACTGAAATTTGTCTCAAAATTCTGGAAGTTTTTGCAATTTCTAACATAAAAGAAAAAGAATTGTAGTAGGTTCTATGACTTTACCTGAGCTAGTTCTGGATGAAAAGCATTAGCATGGTGAGCTGAGCAGAACACCCAATGTCACATAAGGAATGCTCAGTAAAATTCAACACAGAATTTGGACTGACATTTGTGGAAGCAGCATACACTGAAGTTGGGGAACTACAAAAAATTTCAATGGAGACTTTAAATCACAGCTAAATGAAACTCAAATGGAATCATCTTCAAACTTCTCAATAAGGTATAATGGAATAAAATCATTGCTATAAGACGACAAGAATATATTAACTTGCCCACGCTTATTTTTGTTCACAGAAGAGAATTTGTTTTTAACAAAGTCAGACTTGGACAAATTGCAGACATTCCTTTCTGGAACAGAAGACAGTAAACTAGAATTTTAGGGCAGATAGCCAAACACAAGTGTAAAAGTGGATAAGCACACCATACAATTTAGCGAGTGACACATAGGAAACATACAGATCATCATTTTGATGCCTGTGCTGTAAAACTTTTGAAGAAAAGAGCCATGGGGTAAAAAATAATAATGCAACTGCCACAAAAAACCCCACAGGACACTTAGACTGCTAACAACTTTTAAGGGGAAAGTTTGCCAGCAATTCAGAGCACTGTATAAGGATTCTATAATGGGTATTATCAAATGCAGCACACCACTCCTCAAAATAACAGACCAAACCAGGCCAGCCATAAATACTGCATAGTCAGACAGCTACAGCTATGTGTCGAGACCTCAAGCCTGTCTGGAACTCTTCAAAAAAGAAACCTAGTTGTCCTTACCCTTAAACTGCCCTCAACGCCTTCATGATCATTTGTAATTAAAAGAGTAAGACAGAAATGGGAGAAATATGTCTGGCACTGAGAAATCAATTGTCTGTGGAGCTCTGGAGGCAGCTTCAGGCACGACAACTCAAGAGCTGGGGTTATTTTTTTGGAAAAGCTACTTATTTTAAGTTTAAAGCTGCCTGACAAGACGATTCCTCATGGTGGGATCTTCTTGAGGGCCAGTGGCAAACAAAATCCCTAACATCTTTTAAAAGCTACCCTTAATATCTGCATTTTTCTTATTCTGTTTCCATCTCGTTACTATCCCAGCAAGTATAAACTCAAGTATTGAAGATCCCGGTAAGTTCAATTCTTTCTGTATTTAGTGTAAGTCACTTTTTCACTGGAAAACACAACTCCAGTAAGCAAACACAAATATGCAAATCCAAAAATATTTCATGCTTTTACTCATGAATGCTACTGTACTGGAAAACATGAAAGCTATTTAACTTTGGTCACATTAGGAACAATACTTGTCTTTCTGCCCTACTTCAGCATGAATTATACTGATGAACCAAAACGTCATTCCTGTGCTAACATGCTCTTTTTCTTTAACATCAGAAGTAGACTTAGCAAGACGGCAGAATAAACTACAGAACCACTCCATACATGTGACGATACCAGATAAAATGAAGCAGGAATCAAATGTGAGAGGATGGTTCTAACTTTGCTTCCGCTATTCACACAGAATTTAATACTGCAGAGAGAAGAGTATCCTAAACTTGATCTCATGCGGCACATACATGCATGAAATAGTTCCACTGGCTTCAACAAGATCACTCCCAAACATAAAATTAGTCATATGTTGAAGTGCTTTCCTGGAGAGGGCACTTCACAGGGTGCAGCAAATACAACTCGTACTGGCATTCTATTGAAAATTACTAACCACAGACCATAACCTTTTAACTTTAAAGCTTTGGGCCTCCATTTTTGTCCAATATCTCACAGCATACCTGCTGAAGTTACATGGGGAATTCATTAAAACATGATTTATGCTTGCAGTGGGGAAGGCAGAAAACAACATTTTGGCCCTACAGTATCAGAAGCAGCAAAAACTCCTGAGGTACCTGATAATCTGAAGGCATGACAGGCCCGCCTGAGTTAGTGCCTGAAGGCCCTATGCGTGGTTTCTTGTTGGGAGGCACCTGGTTGAGGCTGGAGTCCTGGCTGTGCTGGAGCCCTGCACCTGCTCCCCCTCCTCCCGCGCCAGCAGCCCCGGCCGTCCCGTTGGTCTGGGTGCTGTTCTGCTGCTGCGGCTGTGGCTGCTGTGGCGCTGCCTGCGGCTGCTGCTGAGGTGCTGTTTGCTGCTGATGTTGATTCTGCTGCTGTTGATTCTAGGGGAAGAAGCAACACAGACCATCACTTGCACTGAGCTAGTCTGGCAGCCTTACGGAGTTGCCAGCCCCTGTGCTGGTGGAGAAGAAGGCAGGCCTGCTTGCTCAATGGGAAAACACAGCAAGTCTGCACGTCAGGAGAAATGTGTCCTCAGTGCACTCACACACTTTGTGGGGTATCCCATTTGAGGTCATTTTGTATTTTTAACAAAGCAAGCTACAGTAAAACTGGAAGGACAGACTAGTGCCTCCTTACAGCTAGCCAAGCACTCAGAGAGGAGGATGGAAGGAGCAATTTACAAAGCAGTAATTGCCTAATAAACTGAATCAAAGCCCCCAAAATTTCACTAGTGCTCAGTGGTGCATGTGGTGAACCACAGTAAATTATTCTAAGTGTTTCAACAGCCTTGTTCACTCAGAATCAAACCTGCTTTTCAAACTTTCACAAATGACGTGTTACAATAACACGATGGAGGTTGCAGCTTTACAGCTGGAAAGGTAAGCAAATTGAGACCAGAGAAATTACCTAATTTCTTCCAGATTGTGAGGAAATTCTGTAGTAGAACTAGAAACAGGTTTCGTTACTGTTTTGCTCCACTGTGCTTTTAGGTTCCTTGTGAGAGTGGTATACTAGGCACATGGTCCAACATAGTGCACTATGTACAGGATCAGAAAATCTTACTGAAATAGCAGAAAAGTGAAAATTGACCAGAGACAAACAGTTAAAGACAAAAGAGGAGGAAACAGCTGAAGGAAGAATTTGGCAAGGGAAGGGAAGCCAGACAATTAAGACGACATTGGGACCTAGCAGGAAGAGAGACAAAGAGGAAAAGGCCACGAAGGGGAGAAAAAAGTTAAGAAGGGAAACACAAGAGCCAAAGACATTGTATTCTTTTGGCTTCAGAGGGCTATCGACTAAAAAGAGCATTAGGGAACTGGAGGGAAGGTCAGAAAAACAGCAGGGTGCAACTCTGCCCTCCATGGTTAGACAGTTACAAGGAAAGACCACCCATTTGTCTGCTTTCAAACACCAGGGATGGCTCCTCCATCAGAGCACTAAAGCACATAAGAGAATTGCAAAGAAAAGCAATTTCTCTCCAAATGTGAGGTATGTCACTTGTTCATCATGGAAAAAAAAAAACAATTGTCATGGCTCAAATTAGAAACTACCCCCTCCCCAATACCCTCCAGGGACTATTTTAGGATAGCCTTTTTCCCCTAGAATATATTATGTAATTATCAAAGCTTTAGTATGGCATCCTTTTATAAAAGCCTCACTTTATCAGTTTCTCAGAAATCATGACAACCAGCTGCCACCAGCAGAAAATTCCTGATGCCCCTGATCACCAAAAGGCATTTAGTTACTTCAGATAAATGACATAAAAGATCTGTATCTATGCCATGCATCACAATGGCCAAGATACAATCAGATGAAATTTGTAATGATGTATTCATTTAGGATTACAAAGGATCTTCAAGGACTCACAGGTGGCTTGCTTGTGCCATTTCACATTTACCAAAACCAATAATGTATCCTCCTGCTTACAGTCCTCAAATCCCACCTCAGTCAGATTCTGTTTCCCAGGAGATCCAAACTTTCAATAATATTAAAAGTTAATGAAGCAAGCTTGGAAAAAAAAAATAAATGATAAGAAGCAATTTATCTTTTCAGAATGGTTTGAACTTCACTTACACGAACAACTAAGCCAGTATTTGTGCCAGAATTCCAAAACTTGTGTTTCCATAGGGCTGTTTGGATGCAAATGAGGTGGCTGCTACTGTGAGAGCTGAAAAATGCAGTTTTGTTATGTGTAAACAAATATTGCAGAACTGTCATAGTTAAAGGCAAGAGTGTGTTGTAGGTCCTATGTTTGCACTTTGAATATTAGCATAAAATTTACTTGACAACTCTGAGTTTGCTCTTCTGTGCAGCAACTACTGCTACTGCCTGGGTAAAGACTGGGATCTACTTTGCAGGCTCTGGTGGGGTTCTAGCTGCACCTCCTCCTTAGTGTACAAAACCAGCTTATGCCAGCAAAAACTCAGGTCGGTCTAGTTCAAAGTGGTCCCTAAATAAATAAATTAGTAAAAGGTCTACAGTTAGCACCATAATACCATGTGTCAACTCACAGGTACAGATTATAAAAATGAAATTCCAGTCCTACCTCCAAAGGAACGCAGTGGAAACTTGCCTAACACAATTTGAGGCTGGTTTACAAACACTCATTTTAGCTTTTCTAACTAAAGATTAACCATTTCAAAGAACAGATGTTTACATTAAAGGTTATTCAGTTCAGATGCAAGTTCCAAATAAGTAAACACACAGAACATCTCTAGGTTTCCAAAGGACTATGCAGATATTTATGGTTTTAAAAACAAACTAGAAACTAACACTATTAAAAAGAAATCTAAATCCTTTCACTTGCAACATCATAAAGAAACAGAACATGGCACCAATCCAACTTTCAGGATATCCTTTACCTGTACATTTTCCACACTGTGGGAACACATTTAATGAGTAATGTGTAACCTGCATTACCTAAAAGGTTTCACAGAAGTTGAATTTGGAGTGTGTATAATACGTGACTGTCCCCAACAATTTCAAAGACCATTTATACAATGGCTGTTTTGAATATAAGTATGTTATTGTTCCCCCCCCACCAACACACCCAGGCAAAAGGCAGATACCTACTTTTAAATACACTGACTCAACAGAAGGCAGAGTAATTTCAATTCGTAAGATTTGTTGTTTTGAAGCAGAGCTGAAATAAAGCTAGTAACTAATGTACAATCAAATCAGGTTTTTTATTTTTTACTTAGATGTCTGTTTCCTCTTTTTTTAAAAAACAAAACAAAACAAAAAAAAACCCCAACTATCTGGACACAAAAATCCAGGATGTTACCATTTGTTCTCAGTGCAGAAAAATCTAAAATGCCTGTTCTGAAACCAAATCTGCTGTCTGAAATGCAATGTGATAGGCGCACTTCTAAATTCAGCTAGCATCTCACATTACACAGAAAAATCTGAAAACAGAAGATGCATGTAGTCAAATGGTTTCTCCAAAGGATTAACAGTCCTTCTCATGTACTCCTCAGATAATTACCATTTAAGGCTGTTTTCTTTACACTTTGCTAGTTATGCATTACTGGTGATGTCTTACTGTACACTACTGTACACGTGAAAATAGCAAGCTGCTTCATGCACTACAGCACCATTGTCCAGGCTTTGCAGCATGATGGAGCAATCACTGAAGTCACGTAGCACAGCTGAGCTACATGCACAAAGCAGGTCAGATTATCCTGCAAACATGCCAAAATTTACTATGTGCACAAACAAGTTCTTGCCCATGTTGTTGGGGCTATGAAAAAGACAGGAATCAGGGCAGACTGTTGTTACCAGAACAGTTCATGCTCCTTATTACTCCTTTGTCTGAGGGCCCTTAAAACATGATCAGGAAACTGTGCAGATGGATGAAATGTTCTGATGTAGTGCCAGAAGCAGGCTGCCACTATTTACTTGAGACCCTGACAGCCATCAACTTTCAAATGGCTGGATGTATGCCAGTCATCCACTGGAAACGCCATTCTTTTCATATGATCACAATGTATTTTCACCATGTGATGCAGGAGGAGGTAGCAAGTTCCTCATGGAATGATGGCAGCTGAAAGCAGGCTACTGCTGACAAAATAACCGATCCTGTTCATTCCCCACAGGTCATGGCAAACTGTGCTGGTGATACCGCCTGAGACACTCCAAAACCACCTGGATAATTTGTCTGAGAAGCAGTTTTGAGAGAGTCTTGCCTGGAAAACATGTTTTTGGTTAACTCCTCACATTTCATTAGTTTTCATTTGGTAGCACCATGATTCTTTCTTATCGCATACTTAAAGGAGAAAAAAATTAAACTATTATACCTTATCCCCTTTCTCTTCAGGTTCATCTTCATTGAGGAATTCTCTTTTAGGATATGGAATTTGACAGCCAGCAAATACACTGAAACACAGTAAACATTAAATAAACACTTCCACAAATATATACATATGACATATACTTAACACTGTATTGAAAACAAGTGAATATAACACAATTTGATTTCTTGCATTTCATGAGTCCTGTTTCCCTAAGTGGCAGTGTGAGCACCCAAGACAGCAGCAGATACTAGCAACTAGGTGATGATCATAAAGTTGGATCTCTTTCTTTGCTGTTGGCACAAGGTCAGAATTTAGAAATCACGGCATGGTTGAGCATGCCTGAATGCCAGAACGACCACTTGTTGATCCAGATGGCAAAATGAACAAACACAGTGTCAGAGATTCCATAACACCTAGTTGGAACATGCATGGCTCACTGAATAAAAGGCCTGACCCAAAAAGTATTAATGTCTTATAAGCCTGCCTTGGCTTACAGTGGACTTAAATATATTTGCCAATCACAACTGCAGAGTTACTTTCAATTAGCTTCTCAGGTCTTGTTTAGAGAAAAAAAAAAAAAAAGGTAGCTTCTAAATTCAGCTGGCTAATGAGATTTGGAACATTCCTTGCTTTATGTTTATGGCAGAGACTTTATCATAATGTTATCTTGTAATCCATGGGGAGCTATAGCTCTACATAGGACAGTATCAGATAAACACTAAATGGAAAATTACTGGTCGATCTTGACCAGTATCAGTTTCTTAGATTTCTGTGCCAGAATTCAGAATACAATCAATGTGACATGATTTTTTAAAGTGTGTAAACATGTCTAGCTGCTACAGAGTGTTCAGCTTATCCAAACAGAAAACGAAAGAAAACCAACCCCAACAACAACTAATCTCAGCTACACTCCTTTTGCGCTACAGTGACTGTTCCCTCTTTTTAGCGTTGCCTGCTAGCTGACGAAGCAATGAAAGCAAAGGTGGAAATCTCTCTGCATTCAGCTCCTACAGATCACAATGCTACCAACCATCATGCTTCTGAAAACTGGGAAGAAAAATTGGAAGAGGAAAGTCTGCAGTAGAAAATGAACATATAATTTTCATTTCTCATGACAATATATAGAGATATAAAATCTGCACTCTCAAGCCTTCTGAACAAGGGACCTGTGGGAGCTTAGGCAGTCATTGATCTCTTTACTTTTCTCTCCTCATACAATTACCATGTGCAAGAGGGCATAGAAAGGTTTGCAGGTCAGAGAATGTCATAGTCCTACAGAGATGTGTAATGAAACCAAGCAATGCAGGGCTCTGTGAGGCTGCGCAAGGCAGAACAGAACAGGGCGCAGATGGAGTTTCTAAATACTGCAAGAACACTGTCACACTGGCTTTGGTAGTACATTCAGAATTACAACATTAATGAGGTACTGGGTCACTGTCCACGACCATTCAGTTCTGGCACCAGTAGCTACAGATACTTCAGTATTACTGTAATAGTTTCTACTGAGCATGCCTGAGCTACTAGTTCTTGTGGATATAGCTGGATATCTGAATTTTTCAGCTGTCATCTTGTTTCAAGGATTAGCATTTAGCAAAAAAAAAAAGACACCCCTGAAGAGCACAGAAGAAGGAATACATACTCTGATGTAGGCAGAGGATCCTCTTGAAAGTAGGGGTCCTGCAAAGCCTGCTCTGAGGTAATTCTCTTTGTAGGGTCCATAGTAAGAAGCTTCTGAAGCTGCAAAGCAAAACATTAAAAATAGCAAAAAGCTTATCAAAGTATCATTTTTCAAACTATGACTTACACAACTTTGATTGTGGATTGTTGCATTATTTGTAGCTTGTCCAGACAAGCCTAAGTTATCATTGCTTGTTCAGTGAAGCTCCAAGAATTAGAACACGCATCCATCAAATC
This sequence comes from Agapornis roseicollis, assembly GCA_002631895.1. Taxonomy (NCBI): domain Eukaryota; kingdom Metazoa; phylum Chordata; class Aves; order Psittaciformes; family Psittacidae; genus Agapornis; species Agapornis roseicollis. Next base: position 53,666 of record NDXB01005096.1, read on the forward strand.
TTGATGGCTGTAAAGCACTTTTCACGTAAGACATACAGTTAAGTCTATCAGGCAATATTAATTGCTAAGGCTGGACCACTGTGCTAAAGTGACACTAAATTCAGCTATTACAGGCTCATAAAGCATTATTTCTAAATAATGGTGCTTTGTTGTGGCACATGCATAGTTTTTATACCATTCTGTACTGCTGACACAACAGGAAAATAGTGTCAGAAGAGACTGAACATGACCAGGACTCTCCATATTGCTTTAGGGACAGAAACAATAAATCTTAATTTCTCACACTGGCAACATTCCAGAGTCAGAGCTCTCTGCCACTCACACCACTCCCAGTCCCACTCTAATTGGTATTGAAATGAGAAAGGAGAGCAGACTCTTTCTAGTAACCTTTCTTCCTTGCTAGGAGGAAAGCAATAATAAATTTATTAGCTGGAATGCTGTTGACTGCAACAGGCTATAAAAGGATTACAATATATTAGTAGCTTAAACCAGGAATTATAGGGATAACATGCTATTTTAAATAGGTACTTATTTATCACATTCTGATAAAGTCACAGTAGGAAATCTGAGGCTCAAATTACACCATACAGTATCCTTAATTCATATCAACAGTGAAAATAAAATTCTTTCTGCAAAGTGCATCTTAGCTCAAACTCTATCTTCCAGGCCTCCAACATAAATTCCCTGGATATTCCGCAAAAGAATGTGATTTTAGACTGGTGTTTGGGGCTTTCTGTCCAAGAAATGAAAAAAAAATATCCGGTAACAATTCTGTATTCTACATACACGGTACAGTAAACAGCCTCAGTAAAAATATTCATCCTCATCAATGAGATGATTCCTTTCTGAATAGTTGTAGTTAACCCTACCTTGTAGATTACATCTCAAAATTCTCTGTACTTTTGCCACTTTCCATCCCTCCTTATTCCCATATTTTGTGGATCTCAACAGACTGACAACACAACAAAGAGCCCTTTTGGCTGTTTCCACCTATCAGTTCATTTGCAGCCACCTCCTGAATTGATTCCGGCTGCTTGTGCAGAAATACACCTCAAGATGTTTTTGCATTGCAGACAGCTGGAGTTTGTATGGTACACTTATTTACTCATGTTTTGTATTATCAGATAACCCTTAGCCCTACTTTTCCTGTGTATCTTAACACTGTGCTGTCTGCTCTCTACACAGTGACCTCAAATGATACAGTTTACAGACAACAATTTTGGTATTCAGTACCTTTATTCCAAATCATCATCTCTCCCTACAGACAAAATTTGTCAGTTTTAGTGGCTTGTAACACCTCTACAGTTGATACAGATTTCTTCTCCCCAGTTCCTCCATTATGATCCCAGAGACAAATACTTATGTTCTGTTGTAAGGACACTCCAGGTCTTCCGTACCAGCTGTCATCATTGACAGAAGAGTACAGTAGATCAGCCTCTGCCCCCTGGAGTCCTGCCTCAGAACCGGTTGCTGCAGTACTACTCAAGAGAAAGCTCCAGTTTCCTGCCATGTAACACTGTATCGCAACCTGCCTCCAAACATGACCTGTATTCTTCATCATTCAAATGATGAATAATGTACCACAGCACAAAATCTAAAGATATCTTACACTTTTTAATAGTCTGCTCATCCCCTTAGTAATTCCTCTCCATATCTAAGAATATAACCTATTTGCCCGTTCCAGAGGATGCAACACACAATACCACTCCAAATGAGATATTCTGCCCATCAGTGAGGCTACTGTGAACCAACTTTCTTAGCCAAGGTCTGGTTGTGTGTAGCTTCTGTTGCTCCTAGGAAAGTGAATAAAAATGTCTGGACATATTTCCTGCTAACACAATACAGAAAGCTTGTGAGACTAGACTTCATCAACAGCCTCATACTTCTCAGCAGCTCTCACATTCTACTGGCCTGATATGACACGATATATATAAATAACCTTTCCAGGACAGCAAGAACAGATGCCTCTTCTAGATGGAAAACATTCTGCCCCTCATGTAGATACCACCATTTAATGTTAATATCCTCCTCTTTGTGAAGTATCACTTGCTATCCTGCACTGGTCTACTCGATGCCCTGTTTTCTCTATGTGCCACACTTTCTGTATCCATTAGCACAAAGTCTAAGGACTTTGTACAGGTACGTGGACATCCTCAGTGCAGCAATGAGATACCAAGAAAACTGTCCATGTTCCCGAGCATTCTTATGCAGAGCTCTTCGAGACTGACCTATTTGAAACCATACTCCATGTTCATAGCTGATCACTAAAACCACCCTTATTCATTCTCATTTATGAACAGCAAGAAAAATCTCACTAAGAGAATGTGCCTTGCTAAGTGAATTGAGTCTTCTTCACAGTCTTCAGAAAGAGCCTTTATCCTTTTGGAACAGTTCTCATTCTCACAATCGTACTGGGGAATTCACAGGTAGACACCTGTCTATTTGTTCAGTCACTCTATAATAACTTTGCCTCACCACTTCTCCATCATGAAAAGTTCCTTTGTTTATATATATATATAAACATATATAATATGCTACAGGGTGGCAAAATATGGTTAGTTTTGTGTTGTTTAGACATCTGGTTAATATTTCCCCTGAAAAAGCAGCTTACCCACTGAAAATGAATCTTAACTTAGTGTTCATAGCCTTGATGAATTAGCCATACAAGCTGATAGCAACCCATTTGCTTCTTTGGCTTTTCACCAGGCTTTCTGACAACTTCCACTTTGAGTAGGAACATGGGTAAATTCAGGAGCTAACTAACAATGTCTTTTACAGTTATAATCATTCCAGTTAGACTCTTCCTCCAGATGATTCCAATGTGTGCCCAGTAAGTTGAGTTTGAGAAATATTAATTATTTTTTCTTAAAGTCTCACACTTCTTTTGTGAACACTTCCCTTCCACCCACCTGGACAAACTTATTCTGTTTCCACAGCTATTTGGGTCATCATCCAGTAGCTACTAACAAGTTTTCACCAGCACCCAGAGAGAAGACTACTGTGCTGAATCTGTAACTGAGAACGGGCCACTAGAACTCAGGCTGCACTAACAGCCTCATTACAAAGACTCCCTTTTTACAGCACTAGCAAAGTCACTTTGAACTTCATTCCTAAATTTAGACAGCACTAGAGGTCATCACAGAGGCATCTAAAAATGATGCTGTATTAGAGCAACTCTATATTCACCTACAGGGAATGACTCAACTAGATAACTAGCAAATAAATGTTTATGCATGTCGTTTGGAATCACCCACAGAACAGAGGTGGACTATTATCAGAGGGAAGAAAAACTAAAAAGGCTAAGGAAGGGAAAAAAAAAAAAAAAAAAAAAAATTACTACAGGAAATAATTAAATTTTTCCTTTCCTCTTCCCTTGCTTCACAAAACTCTCTAGCTCTCTCAAACAACATGGAATCAAGGGATATAACACTATCCTATTTGCACAGCAGATATAAGGGTAAGGCTGGGTATACAAGTCCCTTGCAGCTCATTTAGATAAGACCTTCAGACCTTTGATACTAGCACTTCAAGCATACCCTCAGCATGTGTGTGTATGTGAAGAAAATGCATCTCAAAACCTGCCAGTTAGTGATATATAGCTTTAACATCAGTATTTATTAGAACGAGGTAGAACAACAGACACGGATATTACCATCAGAAGTGCATTTCATTCTTATCATCACTGTGATTTTAAAGTTGTACCTACCAAAAGAAAAACTTTGCTGTCAGGCTTGACTTTGTGTTTCTCCATGTATTTTATGAGGCTACTATTGGCATATCTGAAAAATACAGTTAAACAAAGATATTTCTGAAATAATACAGCATTAAGAATATGGAACTGTACCAAATGATTACAAAACATTTACTCGTCCTTAATAAGTGAGCTGTAAGAAGAACTGCTACCAGAAAACATGTCAAGCAGTTGCACACAAAGTGTGCTTTTCACAACAGGAATAACTGTGTACAAATAATTTCCATGAAACATGCAACTTCTATAGCATATGGGTAAGCTGCTGACATGGGCATATGACAGAGAACTCAAGCTGAAGTTTAGTTTTCTAAAGCATTTCTGACACAGAAAGCGTACAGCAGTGCAAATCTAAGCTTATTAAATTGTTTCCAACTGCATCTGGCAAAGCTGTCATTTACCATTCTCTCTCCCTGACCCCAATCTGCAGCAAACCACACAGTCTTTATAGTTCCAAGCTCAAAGAATGCCTCAGATACGTATGACCTGTGTTTTGTCTGTAATCCGCAAATCCAGAAATCAGCTACAGTCACCTTCAAAAGAAAGAAGCTTTGTGCACAGATAAGCTTCATATCTTGTTGAAAGCCAGTACAATAAATCCATGGCAGAGCTGGAAACAGAATCCAAAACTCCTGAATCCATGTCCTCTGCTTTACAACAAGAGTCTGTGCTGCTCCTTACACCCTCTAATCTATTACCACCACTTGAATAATTTAGCCAAGGCACCAGCGAGCACTAAAAGTGTAAAATTCTTTGTAAAGTGCAAAAGGTTTTGCATCATAAACTATTGTACACATTATTCTCTCTAGAAGTTTCTGTTCACTGCTTTATTGTCTCCACAGTAAAAAAAGCTGGTAAAAAGCACCAGGGAGCTGTTTCCTTATCTTTTCTCACACAAAAAGAATGAAGTTATCCTTAACAGCTAATAGAATTTGTTTAAGCAAGCTCATTTGTTTATGCCTGCCATAGATTAAATGGCACTTATGAAAACCCCCTTCTACAGAATCATAGAATAGTTAGGGTTGGAAAGGACCTTAAGACCATCTAGTTCCAACCCCCCTGCCATAACCAGGGACACCTCACACTAAACCATGTCACCCAAGGCTTTGTCCAACCTGGCCTTGAATACTGTCAGAAGATGGAGCACTCACAACCTCCCTGGACAACCCATTCCAGTGCCTCACCACCCTAACAGGAAAGAATTTCTTCCTTAGACCAAATCTAAACCTCCCCTGTTTAAGTTTGAACCCCTTAGCCCTTGTCCTGTCACTACAGTCCCTAATGAAGAGCCCCTCCCCAGCATCCCTATAGGCCCCCTTCAGATACTGGAAGGCTGCNTAAGTTTGAATAGCCCTTGTCCTGTCACTACAGTCCCTAATGAAGAGCCCCTCCCCAGCATCCCTATAGGCCCCCTTCAGATACTGGAAGGCTGCTATGAGGTCTAAATGAGGAGGCCACCCAGCTGATGCTTTTAACAAGCAGCTGAAGGAGAGAAGCAAAACAGCTAATTCAAACAGGACAGCAGTCACAGCTTTAGAAACCAAAACTGACAAAACTGCTCCCTCCCTTCCAGAAACTCAGGAGTATAGTAGCCAATTTCTGCTCATCTTCTGCTACAGTCACTGAACTGTTATTGCATGATCATCACTTACGTTGTTCTCCTAAAATCCTTCTGAAGAGTTGGGTATTCTGGCATCTTCCTTATGTCTTCCCAATCTTTATCTTTGGTGGGAGGGAAAAGAAGAAGCATTTACAATTCTGAAAGTGTAGATGAAGTAATACACAAGAAGGAGTAACTACAGCAGTTGTTTGACTCTGTTGGCTAGTACTACTGTTCCACAATTTCCAAATCCATCAAACTGACAGCTTCTTCATACCTATACAAACAACTAGTCATCTCTTTTAGCAAAAAATTCAGCTCTGTAGCATTACATCTGACACTTTAATGAAAATAAATTACCTGCAGGGAATCCCATTACACTGAAAATGCGATCTAGCTGATCATGATGAAAAGGATTACTTGTTTTGATGTCCTCCTGACGACAGTGAAATATAGGTTCTGAAGTCAACAGTTCAGCAAATATGCAGCCAATTGCCCAAATATCTAAGAAAAAAGTAGAGTAATTCATGCAAGTTTACTGTACTTCATCACTGGTTTTTGTTTCATTTCTCAACATCTATAACCACAGCAGGATAAAATGCCTCTCAGTGTAACTACAGTATTTTAAAAATAATGTATCAATGTAATACATAAAAAAGGGTAAAATCTGTAGATACAAGTTTTTCAGTCAAAATCAGTCTCCAAATTCTGTTTCAAGTTGTACACTGCCAGTGCAGTACTTAATCTATTCACAGTTACAGCAGAAACCTACACAGCTTAAAGGGCATTCAACTGACCATGAAAACCAAACTCTAGATCCCCCATAAAAATACACTGAAATAAGAGTTCTGTCACATATTTCAGAACATTTCCAAACAGATAGTTGGAAATGATAAACAAATAAGTACTAAAAAGGAAAAGACTAATGATTCATCCATTTAGCCAAATAACGCAAGCTAGTTAAAATGGAGAAACAAGATCTTTATTTTAATCAAGAACAGAAGCGTGACTGCCAAACTTTAAACAAATTTTAAACAAAATCCTACTTGACAACTGACTCCCACTGAAATTGTCTCATCTACATGTCATGTACATACAGAAAATAACAGGGTGATATACTGATGTTTTAATGAAGGAAAGTAACTTCTGTTTCATTAATTTCTCATTAATATGCTTTTCAAAATTAAATCTACTGTGGGCAAGAACATTAATGTCATTTACAGAAGACACTTCTAGATTACATATATTCATTCTAGTTACTACTATCAACACCCATCTTAGTATTCTGTATGACCTGAATGCTTTATTATGCATCTTAAAATGAAAGTGTGAATTTCTCAGTGAGAAGGTTAATAGCAGAAAAGAAATGGATTTGCTACATAGACAAATACATGTCTGGGATGTTGAGATCAGATGACTAATGAGCAAGGATTGCTGAACACAAAAGCATGGAATTTGGTTTATTGGAGAAGACCAAGTCTGTTGTTGTAACTAACCTGAGACTCAAAACACTACCTGCTGTCAATAATGGTGGTCTATGCCACCCAAAAGACACATGGTGTCCTGAAGAAATTAAAAAAACACTGCTTTCTCTATGTAGGCAACAAAAAAACCAAACAAACAAACAAAAAAAGCTATCATACTCTCTTTGCTAAAACAGGTCAGTTCCATTTCCATCACGTTTCAGGTATGGAGCTTTGTGTGCCCCAATTTATCAGCCTTTCTCCCTACCTCCTTCACAGGGAAGTCTGATAACATTTTGTTCAGACTTTACAGTTTCAACACGGTATAACTTGTTCTATGCATTACATCACTTTTCCAGGGTTTTATCTTCCTTTGATTTTCTTATTAGCCTTATCTGCATGAAAACAAGATATTTACCTCTTAAGATTTGATCTGCTCAAGCCGCTAATGCAGCATATTAATCACAATTCCTACCTGGGTAGCCAGAATAAATTATCAGCTCCAGAATAGAAATTACTTATTATTTGAAGAATGGCATCTTCATTTAACAGTATCTATTCAGTCATTTTCATAACAGATAGCAAATCCTTTGGGAGTTGGTTTATCTAGAGGCCAAAAGAGCTGCAGACCTCTTGGTTTTCATTGCTTTCTGCACTGCTCACTGTCTACCACATAGTGAGGGAAGGGCTGGGCCACTGATTATTATTCTATTACTGCTCTATCCAGGCTGACCTTTTCAACAACCACAAAAATAAAACCTTGTATTCTTGTTGACAGTGAAGTGGAACTGCAAAATTTCCCTGATGTGACATGTCAAACATCAAAACTCACGCCTTGTTCACCAGAAAACAGAACCACCATGGCAGCACATTCCCACTTCCTGGCTCTGTGATTAATACAGAGAGCACATTTTAAATCCTTTGAGAATTCAGAAAGACAGACAATGTACCAACTGGATGTTACATATGAATAAACACCGGTAACGCCCAAGCTGCTGGTGTATTTTAATTCTTATCAGTCATTATATTCTCTAGTAGTTGATAGTGCTGGGTTTCTTGCCAGATACTTTTTAGCTTCAAAGAACTAATCTAAAGTAACCCAGAATACTTAACATAGAAAACACAAAACTAACATTTGTATGTGAAGACTGAACAGCTGGAAAAGGCCTTACAGCTATGCAGCTCAAGCAGGTCAGGGTCTTCCCTTTGTGAATCTAACTTTTATGTAACCTGATCTTGAACACATCCTTGGCACATACTGAAACCATTCTCACAGTTAATTATTTTCTGTCATTGGCTAGTCCTTTTTTTTTTTTTTTAAAATTTGAAATAACATTCATCATTTACAATTATTACTTACCACATGTGGCATTTTTCTAGCAGGAACACCTCATTAAAATCTGGCAAATTTAGAAGCTTCATCAGTACAAGCAGTCCTAATAGGTATTTACCTCCTACATTGTTCATATTAGTTAACCAAAGTCAAACTTCAGCTCTAGGTATGGAAAAATGTGTCAATAACTAGCTACTTCCATATACAGGGCCATTTCATATGTTTTCAGTTTATGGTGTCCGTTCCTCCTCATCTTTGTCCCCCACCCAAAAAAAAAACCCAAAACCAAACCCAGAATTATTACATCTATTCCAAATAAAACATACTATCCCTCAGAAGTGGGCATTTACATTGACAAGGCTTAAAATATGTATGCAGTACTTTATGAGTACAGTACATTATTAGTTTAGGACATGTCATCTGTCTCTAGCACAACAGGAACTTCCTAGAATGCTATATAAGTTACTTTTTTAAAGCAACCATCAAAAATAAGGGGTAAAAATTATCCAACAATTGGTTCTCTGCTCTGCCCTCTATTAATGATCAACTCACTGCTCCTGAGGCAAAGCTAACCTACAGACAGTATGTACTTTAACTTGTTATGTCCCAGACACAGTGAAAACTGGGACACAAAGGTCCTACAAAATTGCACTGAATACCAAATCTTTTCCCATTTGATGTCCTATGAGGATCCTAGTATATTTACCTTCCTGCAAGGATGGTCCTGTTTCCTACAGTCTCTTCTACTATCATCAGGTTTCAGGAATGATCTGTGGTAAAAGGTTTTTACTTCCCCAAGTTTACACTGAACCCGAGTGCACACCAATCTTGCTCCCTGGCTCTTCAAAGAAGGGTGGGAGTGAAGGTCTTTGTAGCATACTTCTTTCCCTAGACTCCTCACTAAATGGCTTGCTCAGGTCCCATTCAAGCCTATCCATCAGTGAAATATCTTTCCAGTGTAACAACCTTTCTTAAGTACTACATAATTTTATAAAAGGATGGAACAGCCTTTTAAAGATGGTCACTTATGGCTGGTAAGCAGACTTTACATGTATATATATGCCTGAGTGCACAGATTATTAGAATATTTGCATGTCTGTCCATGTCCCAGTTTTCAAACCTGTGACTCTAATAGCTTTACAGGTCAGCTACTAAAACTGAGAAAATTCCTCCATGTCTTCTCTGTATCTATTTCCTGCTGTAGCCAAGAAGCATGTACAAAAGGATGCTGACAGCTGTTTTAATGATAGGGCTAATCAAGCATACAAATGCTCACATATCCTTCTCTTCCTATGGAACAACAATCTCATTTCTGTATTTCTCCAGGATTTTGGAAACATTAACAATATTATGGCCATTTAAGACAAGAGGACAATTTACTGAGCAATAACCTTGATTCTCAAAATGAAACATCTTTTCCCATGCATTTTAACTAAAATGTTTCACTGAACACAGGACAGAGTCCAAGATGAAATACCTCATGATTCTTAACTGTATCTAAGAAATACATACATGAGCTTAGTCTCATGTAATTCTGTAATAAAATTAATGTTAATGACAGTTAAGAATTGGAAAACATCTGTTTATTTGCAACTGACCAGAGGCATTCATCACTAGTGATGTTTGGTTTAGTAGCACCATTACTTCAAATAACATGCTTTTTTTGTTTCTTTTGAACACAAAGTCTAGACTCCAGGACACATCCAAATCTGGTAAAAGAAGTGAAGGAGCTGAGGGATCTCTCTATAAAAAACCTTGCATCATGCACTGACCACAGCTGCAGATCCTAAACTTACCCAGAATATTTACACACAGTGACCTAGGAGCACAGAGATACTATAGAAAAAGAGTTTATTCACTTTAAGACTGGTTTTAAATATCTTAGAATTAGATTTAAGAGAATAATATCTTTTTAAGGGGAATTTCTCATTTGTTTGGTCCAATAAGGTGAACAGAACATGCCTGCTATACACCTGTTTCTATCACGTACAGACACAGGGAAAGATCTTCCCATTTGTACATTAAGGTCTCAATTTTTGTATGTTTCATTCAAATGTCAGCAAAACAGTAACTAGCCTGTTAAATTTGACATTTTCTACTGAGAACTGAGAATGAGGTCAAACATTTACAGGTGATTGCTTTTTCAAAGGGAAGCAAAAAGTGGTGTCAGTGGGCTAAGGGTCAGAAATTTGCTATCACTCATTAGTAAGTTAGGCAATGTTTACCGATCTTTACCAGTATCTCAACAGAACTTGACTGAAGAACAGAAGTTTATACTGTAAAGCCACAAAGATGACTGTTCAGCAGACAGAAATAATACCTCCCAGTAATCTGGAGGGTGCTCACAGCCAGCCAAACATGTACCTAAGAGCAGTACTTTATTTCAAGAGTGCCATGATGCAGAGTCATGGTAATTCAAAACTTTTAAAGGCAAAACCATATTCATTCAAATTAGTCATGAAAACTATTATCCCAGGTTTTTTTACCTGTTTGCCTCCTAGCCTTTTAAACTAAGCTGCCCTCTTCTCACATTTGTAATACAAACTGAATTACTTTCAACTAATACAACCTTAAATATTTTTAAGCATTTTGACTGAAATTCTGAGTTCATGGAAATAAACTGTAATTTTCTACAGGGCTCTGGTGGGCAAGGACTTCTTCATTCTCTCTAAACAAAGTTATTTTAGGTTGTCAAGGTATTTATTTTCCCCACTTAAATTCCTATTCTTCAGTATATCTCCATTAAACAAAGATCCTGGATCATATGATTTCAGTCTTCTGCTGCACATTAGACACATTATCTAGCTTGCAACATTACACTCAAATTACTGTGGCAAGCTTGACAATACAGATACAATAGATTTAATACAGGGAGTGGCAATAGGACCAGAATCCCTAAGTACTCTCAAGCAGCAAAAATGACTGCCAACAAAGAAACCCTGTTAAGGAACTTTAATGTTTAACTTATAGAACTTCAGATCCAAAAATTTGGAAATTCCAGGTTTATGGTTCTATACAACAGAGACACAAGCAACCTTCCTCTATACAAGCAACCTTGTATTTAACTTGTGCAACCTATGTACTCAAGGTGGGGAAAATGCAATCTTAACAACTGTACACAGAGCACAAAAATTCAACCTTTACCAGCATCAGAAGCTCAAGAATTAAACATTTACCACCATTATACTGAAAGGATTTGTAAGGATTTTCAGTGCTTGTCTTCCCAAATACTCCTCCCCTACCTGCTCCCAAATCCTACATACCACATTTTCATCAGAAATTCTTTAACTCTTCACTTGTGTCACCAAGACTAATACTGCATAAACTACAGATTAACTACATTAGCTAGCAGTAGAGCAAGCTAACATCCTTGACAGACAGCACAGAGTGATGGTTGCGTGAATGCAGAACAGACTGATGGCTCCATCCTCTTCCTTTTCTCAGCTCTTCTTCCAGAAACTGGGGTGGGCTCCAGCCTCAGGTGATGTCATTTTAGGGCAGGGAAATTAGGTCACTGGGATGAGCACTCAGTTCAGGCAAGGAAAGTGCGTCGCAGCCTCATCTTCTCCCTAATCCTAAATTATCAGATGCATTACAGACAGCGAAGGGCTATTATTTTTATGCCAATTCCTGTATCTCGAAGATGCAGTACTGCCTCAGAGGGTCCAAGAGGTACTAGGGGCAGGCTGCCAAAGCTTTTCAGGGAAACAAAATGAGAAATGTTCTTCCAGTGACAACTCATCAAAAGCACAGGAATGTAATGGGTGACAGAAAAGGCAGCTTCATAGCCTTAGGGCTACTTCCCCCTACCAAGTATCAAGCAACTGCGACACATAAATTGCAAAGGTCACAAGCTTCTTCTATTCTGCAAAGCATTAGGCAGATCTAATACAGAAATTGTTACCATTTCCTCCCGTAATTATGAAAGAATGAAGCACAGTCAAGATGTGCTGCTGTGTGGTACAACAGTATTTACAAAGCTTTCCAGGGAACATCCACAGGTTTGTATTTGCAATTTATCATATGAAAAAATGATTGGAAAAAGAAATTGATTGATGGTAACATTTAATCATAGGACTGGAAAGCCAGGAGCTGCCAATTCCCAACCATGGTGCTTTAGCATTAATTTTCCCCCTCCTCCACCATTTCTTTTCCCCATCTCGTTCCATCACTGCAGGTAAGTGTCCAGTATCATATGATCTATTTTGTACAAACAGCATAGCATATTAGCAAATTGTTGCTATCTTCTGTGCTCTTCTGAGCTACAACAAATGAGAAGAGAGCAGTAAATTTTTTTTGAATGAGAAATACTTTTTTCCTAATTAAATCCAGACTATTTTAACAAACCAGCTTTTCTATACACAGTGTAGTTCTTTGGAGTTTAACTCCATACTAAATGAAGAGGGACAGTGAGTTTATAATCTGTTGTATGCTCTCACTTGGCTTCTGTCATTAACTATTACAACTTTTTTTACAGGCCCAACATGTCAACACCTTCAGAACTAACATAAGGTGAGCAAAAGGCCTGCTATCTGGCATACTGAGTTATAACAAGGACCATGTGTGAAGAGCACTTTCCTGGCCTGTTCCAATTCACAAGCCACGACAGTATTTTCTGGGAGTTATTAAAGCTTTTGATACCTACCTTATTTCAGTCAACAGAGAGGAATGCACATGAAGGTGTCTTGCCTCTTAGCACAGAGAAGCTTATTTATCCTTCTAAACAGAGTGCTGTACAGTATGCTAATTTCTGTTACTAAGGGGTTCAGCCTTACAGCTATTTCTAATAAAGCACTCGCAATAACTCCAACATAAATATAAGCAACTCCACTGCAATGAAATAAACTATTATGAAATGTAAATCTGCTGTCAGTCACAGCTATTGCCACAAGTCTACTTGCAAAGCAATCCCACCTGTCCTGAGAACAAGTCATACTACTCAATCAGTGCTGCAGTGTGGAGTTTCAGTTGATATTCCTGAAATAATTGTGCCTGAAGATCAAACTCATAGACTAGCTAAAAAAATTCCTCTGCACCAGAAGTATGCATCTTGTTATAACAGCAGATACTTGGTTTTCAGCCAAAGTCAACTTTTGTGCATGAACTTTGCAGACATGGTAGTAAACAGAGCACTAGTTAGTGAGGATAAAATGTTTATGGAACCGGGTTTTACAACAGACAGCCTTCTGGATCTTTAAACGGCAACCTCATGTTTCATTTAAGAAAATTAAATCATCCTTTAGTCCACTGCTTTGTAAAGGAAGCCTTAAAAAAAAATACAAAATGGAGTCAAACATCTCTGAGCTGCAAGTTCAACTTCACAGCAAATCATTCATTTCATTCATGTTCATATACAAAAGAAACAACCTACTTGCAGTATATCACAAAGAATCACAATACATCCCAACTGACATGTACAGAATGGAACTATGATGAGAAAAGTAGGCAAAATGCATCTCCTAACCTCTAAACGCTGAGTCTTGCTTTCTCATGTCATCATTCCTATTCTATTTCCACATTAGGATCCATTATTTGCTCTGGGCTATGACAGACATTGCAAGAACATCTCCTGCCTTACTACACTAAATCTTTGTTTTTCAGCGGAGCTCACAGCCTAGGTTGCTTGTGGAGGTTACAGAATCAATCCTGCTGCTGCAAAGCTCATCTGCCTGGTAAAGGGCAAAGTCACTGAGATACTAGGGAATGAAAAACTTGCTCATACAAGAAGCCCTATAGTTATCAGGAGGTGGGAAGAACATGAAGTTGATACTCTGAGTGGAAAATAATTATTAGGAAAAAGACAGAGAACAGACTATTACTGTCAGGGAGGGGATTTTGGCCCCCAGTTTTTGATGTACATGGAAGTAGGCACAGGTGGATTTCTGAAGGCACCTCTTGCTCAAAAGTGACTTTGAATCACAAAGCTATTAGTACAGAGGATATTTTGCCTTCCACATACTTTTATGTTATTTTATTTTTCCTGCTCTAAAATAATCCATATGCAGCTAAGTCATAATCATAATCACACAATAGCAAATCTGTCAAAATACTGAATGAAAAGGCAAAAGCACCTGATTTTTCCCTTTGTATGTTTTGCATGGATAAAGAATCACAAACATGTGAAAAACATGTGACTATGGGCAGAAGTTTACAGGTTTATTTACAGAGTAACCTAAGTAGGACAATCAGTAGATTCTAATTGTGACTGAAGATTCAATTGTTTTGTTTTAATTTTTTTTTCTTTTTTTGGATGTCCAGAATGTATGTATTTCTCAAGCTAGCTGCAGATGCTGTGACATCCCAGGTTCTCAGACAAGTTAATCCATTCACTAAGTTAACAAAAGTAATTCGTAACACACTTGTACTGGAGTTCCCTATTACTATTAACAGATTTTATCTTCAGGACAATATCATTAAGTAGCATCCCCACTTTATAGATAATGATAAAACACATGAGATGGATTCAATTACATGCTGTATGCTACATAAAACACTTGGGAGTGAATCAGTATTTAAATCCAAGTGTCCTGAGACCCAGCTTACTATAGTAAGAAATGGAACTTTACTGTATGTCTCACATTAGAGTATCTCCACTGGTTTTACAACAGCAGAGACAGGTCTAACACACTGCACTGTTAACAATTCTCCTGACTATCAAGCTAGTACACACTCAAACACAACTCTCAGACTCTTCAGAGCTGACAGCAGATGCCAGCTGTACTAGCTACTCAACGCTGTTTTAGAAGGAAGAGCAATTAGAAGATCAGTTAGAAGAAGGCAGGAACTAGTACATGAAACAGTTAATGTATCCAAATATGTAACAATGGTAGGACTAGGGGGTAACAGATTTAAACTTAAACAGGGGAAGTTCAGGTTAGATGCAAGGAATGTGTGGGTGGTAAGGTACCAGAACCGACTGCCCAAAGAAGTTGTGAATGCTCCACCCCTGCGGTATTCAAGGCCAGGCTGGACAGAGCTTTGGGCAACGTGGTCTAGTGTGGGGTGTCCCTGCCCATGGCAAGGGGGTTGGAACTAGATGATCTTAAGGTCTTTTCCAACCCTAACTGTTCTGTGATTCTACGAATCCTGTGGATGATATTCCTTGAGTTGTTGTCAGCATCTCAAGCTTCCCAAAATACTTATTAAAGTAGCTTCAAAATGTAAGTGACCTAATAATTGTTTATAAAACTTCACATTTCTTAGGTAATTGCAGTGATAAGATTGTGGCGTATAGCAAATGATTTTTTTTTTCCTTGTTTTTCTCCTTTTTAAGAAGAAACTTGTATAGATTTTAGAGATCACTGTCAAGCAAGAGGAAAAACTAGCAATAAATCATCCAGCACCTACAGTAACTAGATAAAAGAGCAATGATTAATCTTTGGTAGTAAAATATTTTGCCTCTCAGAGAAAGCATGAAAACAACTGTGATAATCAAAATGAAGAATGTTTACCACATGCCAAAACAAGTTTACCACAAAGTATCATCTGAATCCAATTACTTCCCATGTCGTATAACATTGCCCAGGGCATGAACAAGGCTCCCCTCCTGGTATAGCCCAAGTTTTTCTTTTCAGAGCACATGAATTAATATTTCCTAAACTTCTCTACTTTTATTGGTTTTCCACAACCCCATCCCCAAAATCACAACTTCTCACAAATAGGAACATGGATTCCTATGCAGCAAAAAGAAGCTGACTATAGATCAGCTCTTCTTGATTATCTCTCATAGATACTCAAAACCAGTGCCCATATTCCCATGGCTCCACAACCCACAGCTAGGCACCTCCCCTGTACACCTTTCCTGCAGACTTTTCAATCTTCTGGTTGGCTCCTTTTATAATTACTGGTTTGCCAGATTTTCCAGATAGGTCTTAGAACAAGAGACCAGAAGAGCTTTAGGCATTGGTCCAAGATTTCCAGAGGCCCTACAGCCCATCCAGGGTGCCAACAATCTATGTTCATACAGCTAGGACATCTGATGCACTCGGAATGTGTGGGACTTACTACATAGGCAATATGGAACACATATGCACATATTTCCATCCTAAATCCTACATAATACACCCTATGAAATTTCCCCTATTTTTTTTCCTGCATGAAGTCAAATGGAGTTGTTGAAACTCTGATGGATCCCAGCATTCATTATAAACTCATTCCCTCTGATATACCTAATATTTTCCTGTGACATTTGCTTTCAAAGGCATTCTGATGTCTGCTCATACCTTTCACATGTTTCCAGCTTCCATAACCATATGTTAGTCTGCAAACAGAATGAGGTGG
Organism: Agapornis roseicollis; assembly: GCA_002631895.1. NCBI lineage: Eukaryota > Metazoa > Chordata > Aves > Psittaciformes > Psittacidae > Agapornis > Agapornis roseicollis. The sequence goes on from NDXB01005096.1 coordinate 70,090, forward strand.
CAGCGTGCTGCCCAAGTTTTGAGTTACAGTTTCTCTTTACCTAAATCTTGTTCAGGCCAGTAAATGCAGTTGCCACATGGCCATTTCTGACATTCCTGCTGACTTAGAAACTAGACAAGTAAGGAAAGGTAACTAAGCAATACAGATTTCTCAGGTTCCCAGACTTATTTTTCACAACAAATAACTCCATCCTTTTCCAGTGCACGACAATGCTTTAGCCCTGCTTAACAGGTGGTTGAATGATCACTCTGAAAAACTCTCCAACAAAATCCACAAGTCTAGAATACTATAAGCCATCCGATGCCACTAATCAAATACACTTTTTCTTTAATTAATGCAAGTGGCAAAGAGAGGTAAGATAACATGTTCTTGTTTGATAGCACTGCTAACTATACAAGCTGCAACTTGATAAAAACCAAGCCTTAATTATGCCTTGATATCATGCTACAAGTTGCCCCAGAATGAATCATAGTAAAGACTGTCACATGCCTTCTTAGCCTATAATGAAGGAGCTCTTACTAGTCCTTACCAGTTCCTTGCTAAAATATCCTTTCCTATTTTGATGTTCCCAGAGTGAAAAATAAAAATAAAAACCTGATTAATGCCTCCTTTCAAGGTGAAAGCGAACTTACCTTTTTCTTCATTTTACCACAGCCATTTCCTTTACTTCCCTTAAAATTATAGCACTGAAGTCTTTGCCTATAAATGAAAGGAGCCACTTACTTCAACCTTGTTTCTTTAGTATTTTGAGCATAAGAGCATTTCTTCTGTGCTGGAGACTTTCTAAAAGTTCAGTAATTTTATCAATGTGTCCACAGTTGCAAGCATTTTATATTTTTGCAGTTCAGGTTACTTTTATTTGCATGTTTTACTTGTTTGCAAAAGTATTAGGAATTAATTAAATATATACTGTTTTGCATAATACATAGTTCTTTCTAAACAGACCATGTTTAAGCCAAATTTTTTCCTAAAGTTTAACCCACAAACTGTCAACCAAGATCAAGCCTAGAAAACAAGGACAAAAATCCTGAATGAGACAACAGTCAAATTTGAATTTCACTCTTTGATCATGTACGAGAATTATTTTACATGAAAGCAAGGCTTTATTACATGGACAAAACCAAAATGGACACTATAGTAGACAGTGTCCAGGATAATATGAATACGTTGCTAATAATTAAAATTACATGTGAAGCTAAGATAGGGAAGAGAGTACTAGATACAGAATATATAAAATACATTGGAAATAAAATAAAATGAAGACTAAACCAGTAAACACCTAAGCAAACATCTGAATTATGCAGCAATTGTTGGACAATATCCAGCGTGCTGCAGTAGGGAACTGATGACAATGCACTTCTAGTCCATGCAAACAAAAATATTCCTCACAATGACAAAATTGTAAGAGAATAGACTAAAGCTGGCATGATACTGCTTTTAGCCTGATTTTATTGATATTTTTAAATTATACAAAGTTATACACTATACAAAAGGCATGAGAAAACAACCATGGAAAATAAGCAGCTATACCAAATAATATGTGCTTTCCTTTTTCATAAATTGCTGTATCTAACCACTTTTCTAAATTGTTGTGTCCAACTGAAGAACAGTTAAATGAGAATCTTATATAATTTATGAGTTATTATTGAAAGCAATGCATTAACTCACAATCCTGACATTTATGTAATATTAAGAGATGTTAAAATTCTATTTCTTGCACAGAGATTTGAGAGAGAGAGCTTTAAGAGTTGCATCCTTTGCCAAAAACATTAGCATTCAAGTTAAACTCTCACTAGCGTGCTTAGCTCATTAAGATCACCTTCTTTTAAGTGCATATAATGCTAGAAGCAAAACACAAGTCTGGACTCATAAACTGCAAAAAATCACTGCTGTCATTTTGTTAGCGCTTCCTCCCTTTGCCTTAAAGCTGCACATAGATCACCTCCATGTAATTTTATTCTTTTCAGTCACATGCTCTACTAATGCTTCAGTCAGCCTACAAATCTTATCTTCCAGCTTTCCTTGTTTTCATTTCTGTAATTTTTACTTTGCTACCCAAACCATTTTGAGTGCCCTCAGCACTCACACTGCACACCAGGTATTATATGACCCATCTGCACCCCTCCTGGGGATTCACTGGCATGGGTTGGATACAAGAAATAAAAGCCTCAGAAATAATAAACTACTAGCAAAACCACATCTCCATAGAGATCATACTCTGAAGTTTCATAGGGACTCCTTCTCTGTGTTGTAGTGTAGACTACAAGATCCCTCAAGGCAAGAATCAAGTAATTTATGACATAATTAAAAAAACAATAGCATTATACTAATTCATTCTTCAAAGAGATATCCTGAGATAATGGTATATATCAGTCACCTAAATCTGCAAACAATATACTATCTATCAAAAATATCTAACTGTCAGTTAAGGTAACTCCCCAGTACCACACACACAGGTCAGTAATCTGGTCCACTCACTTGTGTTTTATAAAATCAACAGTCAGGGCAGTTTAAGCACCTAATTTACAGATGTTTGAAGTAATACTCTTAGCATTTTCTTTGAACACTTCTAGTAACTGTTTTTACTCACTACAGGGTGCAGCAAACAAAGACTTCAGAAATTAGAAGCCCTGTTTACATGGTGGCAGATGAAAAGCAGGCCCTAGGAATCTGCTTCAGACAACATGGGGTTGTGCCACAACCATGAAGGGGGAACGCTACAAGGTTCTATCCCCAGCACCCTAGGAAGACATCCTAGGAAATCAGAAGCCTCAGCTGAGACAGAGCTCCAGAGGGTGGGTGCTGCCACTCAGAACTCACAATTCAGGGTGACAATGGCCTTACAACAGACAACCCTCTGGTTGAGGCACTCAGTCACCAACAAAAGGAGCTGTGGGAGGAGGTGAACAGACTCTGCAGCATCATGAAGAAAGAGGACACAAACAGTGTCACCTCAGGGACCTTACAAAGATTTCTGGAACATACTGTGCTAAATTTCTTTATTCAGATACTACATGTGTCATCTCCCAGATCAGTTACTCAGAAAGAAGGAAGAACTGGTTGGGGATATGTTGGTCCACCAACTGAGATGCTAGTGTAACACATGTGTTTTGTAACTCTTTGAACAAAGGCCCACATAGCATCTGCAAGAGCTTCTCTATCAGGAAAATGCCTGCAACTGCCAAGAAAGCCACTTCTGTACACATAGGACTGATTTAACCCCATTAACAAAGGTATACCATTTACTTTGTATTTCTCTTCAATATATTAACTTAATCATGCAGGCAGGATGGTTCCTGTGCATCTCAGTGCCTTCATTCTCTACACAGCTAGGCATTAAAGTTGACAGTGCTTATGGAACTTACTAAGCTAGAAGAGCCTGGCCACCAGCATTTCCTGAACTTCCAGTTTCCCAAGTTGTCAGGAGTGAATGAGCTGAAGATTGTGGACAGTGAAGGAGACAGCGCTTCTCCTTATCCAGCTACACTTCATAAAGGCATCTGGACATGAAGCACCCTAGAATAACACTGCTTAAACAGCCTTCCCTTTTGAAGGCTTACAAGATTACAAGATTTCTAAACCCATATCAGAAAACCATATAAACCAATGCAAAGAATATTTTTATTTTAAAAACAGAATGAAAAAACTTAAAATGTCTAACATTAACCTTAAATTATATTGAAAAACAAAGCACAGTCCTCCAAGTTTCAATCTGGATTAACCTTTTACGGATTGGATCATACACCATCTGCTGCTACTTCAGGAAAAAAAAAACCAGCTGGTTAGTTGATCACTGGATCTACTACAAGGCTACCATCCTTTACAAAACTTAAAAAAAAAACTCTCTTACAGAGCAACTTACCAATAGCCTTTGTGTAATGTCTGGCTCCAAGTAACAGCTCTGGAGCTCTGTACCAGAATGTCACCACAACTGGATCCAAGTCTGCCAATGGCTTCAAAGGTGAGTTGAACAATCTTGCAAAACCCATATCAGCTGGGGACAGCGGCAGGGGGAGAACATGTAAAATTTTAATACAAAGAAATCAGAATTTAACAGTATTGCCTACAAGCAATTATAACACAAGCTCAAGAAACATTAAAACTCACAAATCAAAGTTTCTAAGAAAGCAACAAATTACTCATAACAATACTGGGCCAAATTTATCTAAGGTTAAATTCCATTTACTTTATTTATAAGACTATGAAGGATGATGTTGGACTTTTAAGTGTTTTCATCATGCTATTGTAAAACTTTACATAATACAGATGCCTATTGATTTAAACAAAACTGTAACAGAAACCTGTTTAACTGGAGTCAATAATAGATCTGTAATGTACATTTTCTCTTTCATTTTTATATATGCTTACAGAACTGTGAGCCATTGTGACTAAATATTCACCCACAGTGCAAAACCAAAATGACTGCAATGTAGATTATTTTCCACTGTTTTTGTAGGTGTACCTGAGATGTAATTTGGAGGAGCATTCTCCAGAAGCAGGAAAAAGTTTTTAACTGTAACCAATGAAATCAGTGAGCATTCAGTGTTGCAGAAGAGTATTTTAATTCCCTCTAGAAACAACCTTGTAAAGTAACCTTAAGAAATGCTAGACAGGAAAATACCAATTTGGGTCTACATTCAAAGCCACACATTTTAATCCAAGTCTGAAACTTATCTTTTACATAACTTCACTTGAATCTTTGTTTCCAAAGTTATAAAATGCAAACTATAATTTTCTTGCAGATACCTACACTAATACAAGCATATGTATCAAAAATGATTAGCTGAATATTTTCAAAATACAGAAGTTAATTAATAAAGAAGAGGCTCAAGTACATTACTTTCTCAACGATTGCCACATGCTTTATTAAAAACTTCACATCCACATGACTAAGGTTTATGATCTAAAGAGATAATTAGATTTTGGATAAAGACCATTACAATTACATGTGTTTCCCACCTTGATGCCAAATAGCCTTTTGCATAGCAAAGCTTTGAACCTCTACAAACACGTGCATTGATGTTATTTATATACAAATAATTAAGAACAAATATAATATATAAGTAACAAGGTTGTACTAACTAATCGCAGTAGGAGTGAAAAGAACCCTTGTTATAGCCATTGCTCTACATGGTCATTACTTTCTTGTTTCCTACAGATGCTTTCATCTCATCTTTTATCTATGTTTGGAATCTCTCAAGCTTGGAAGCTCAATGAATAAGACTTAAAATTGAACTAAATACTGTGTATACATATGCTCCAAGAACAATGAAGATTTGTTTCCATCATACGTTGAAGATGCATTTTTAAGCAATTCCTTAGCTATGAAATGAATTTGTTTCAAAATGTTTACCTATTTTGACTCTTCCTCTTTCAGGACCTTCACCCATTACCAGAATGTTTGCTGGTTTCTGGAAAACAAAAAGCAGGTATTTAGTTCACCAGTCTTTGATGATTATCTTCAAGAAAACATTTATTCTATAATGAAAACATTTCTATGGATACCCTTGGAAGTCTAAAATTACCATACCTGTATGTTTTCATGACATTTAGTTTTTATCCCTAGTTACCTATTTCACAATTAGAAAAATAGTAAAGTGCTTTGACATTTCACAGTAAGAAATATAATCTTTAACTAAGTTTGCATACCCATTTTTACCAGAATGGTCACATTCACTGGGGCGATTTTCTTCTATAGGAAAATTTTATACCAGGATAACAGTTATGCTACACATCAGTGACCTGGCAAGAACTACTTTTGCTCGTATAACATATTTAAAATTATGGCAAATCTTGGTATTCAAATGCACAGATAAGAGTTGCTTTTGTTATCATCATACAGAACTACATTTTTGGAGCTGTGCTTGGCATTGGTGTATGACTGATTAAAATCACATTGGCAGAATCACTTTTTTCCACAAAGTAAGTTAATTTCATGCTATGAGAATTCAGTTCAAACAGAAGTATGCACAAAGAGCTACAACCACACGCTTTTGACAGTGTAGACAGCAGCTTGAGAGTAGAACAAAACCTTTATAGGCATTTTATGCAATCTGCAGTTGTTCACAAGCAGCCTCTTGTGAATACCATATAAAATCTGCACATGACATCACAGCAATTGTTTTGCAATTAGGACCTAGGTTCCCTCAGACATCAATAGTCATTCCTTGGAACCTTTCCCCCTATTGTGTAAACAGCTGTAAAAAAGTAAACAAGTTTGAAAATATTAAGTTATTTGAATGAAGAGATGCATTCAAAGCAGAATTTTTGGAAGGTTCATCTGAACATTAATTATATTTAAAATCACTAATGCCTGAAGAGGTCTGCTCAAGCAGGAGTTGCTCAAGAATCTAGAAAAGATGTCCTGAAAACCAATATCATAATCTCAATTTCTAATTCGTAACACTTGCCACTATTTACCTGAAATAAGACACACAAACTTAATTTGACTCAAAATTACAAATCCTTAGTGTTTTTTTTAAAAGGAAAACCAACCAAATATAAAACCCTTCCCACCTCACCCCCAGTGCTAGACAGTGCTTCTTCCCTGGCTCCAGTCACAGCCTCTTTCCTCATCTTTGCCATTGCCCCTTTTATTCCTCCTTTTTTAATCTCAGGATAATTCTCAACACATCCCAGTGTTTGACCACCCTCACAGTGAAAAACAATTTCTTCATACAACTGATTTACACCTACTGCCTCACAAACTGTCACTGGATAGCATTGAGAAGAGACCAGCTCAATTTTCTTTACTCCTGCTTATCAGGTATGCATATGCATTGACAAGGTCCTCTCTAAACCTTCTCCTCTTGATGCTGAACAGCCTCAGCTCCCTCAGCCTCAGACATTGTGAATCCATAAGCAACTTCATGGCCCTATACATATAGTGGATACACTAGACTGGAATCTGTGGAAAGAAAGGGATTTGCCCATGAATGTATTTTTACATCAGAATGTTTTGAAGAGATGTTGTTCCATTTTAAGTTTAAATATGTAATCCACTGAGGATCAGAACCCTGCTCAGAAAGCCAGCAGAGAAGCACACTGATTTATAAACTTACCAGATTTCATGTCACTAGCTCTTGTGAATCTCTCCATCTGAGAGAGTCATGGCAAGGGAAAGAGAGAGGGAACACAGAGAAGGAATAAAGTCGGAAACAATTGAAAACTTGGTCTTATTTCCAAAAGAGCAAGTGTTTCTCCTGAGGTACCACCACCAATGTGGAGATGACAGGCATGTTATGGATGGCATTCTGATGCCTTCAGGAACCTCACTGATCTGCAGGCTGTTGTCTCAATAACAGCTTGCACCATGGCAGCTTCCTGAAAGGTGAGAAGTCTTGCTTCAAACTTGTTCCTTAAGTCAGAAGGAGAAAATATCTGAACTCCTTATTTTCCAAGAGAGCAAATTAACCACTTGATTATCAGCTGCTAAAAAGGTAAGAACTTTCCAAATTCCCCTTACTAATCAGAGCTGTTCTGGTTAGGAAAGCATTTTCAACTGTACGTACACTGAACCAGTTAAGAATAACACTAACTTGATAGGACCTATCCTTCTGAGATAAGACAAACATTATCCACCTCATGTACCCATGAATTTCTACTTAATAAAAATAAACAGCTTCAGGGGAGCTTAAAACTTAGGTTAATTTTTGTGTGTGGTTATTCTACATAATAGTAGGTTCACACTGTAAAGTAAAACTCCTCACCTCCCCCAGAGTCCTCATTATACACAAGCTATGCTGAGAGCAACCAAACCCTTATGGATCAGGAATGCTTGGCTGAACACGTGGCACCAAGGCAGAGTAGCAGAACTCAGGTGCTCAGGTACGGAGGAGAGACGTTGGGTTATTTCAGGGGGATTAATTTGGCATAAAAAATCCTCAAGGAAGTAGACAATGTTTTCATCATGACGTAAGAGAGAGAACTGCTGAAGGGAATGCAAATAACTGCTTTTTGGAGAAGGGAGAATGTGTTAGTCTAATCTCTGGATATACAGTAGTTTCAGTTGCAACATATATACTCTGAGATCAACACTGAACAGTCTACTATAGAACTACAGTCTAGTATAATAGTTACTACACAGCTGCAAAAATCAGATTTAAAAAGTAGGAATCTGATAAATTAAAAAGCCCTTCACTGCACATATGTTCAGGCTACATGCAAGTTATAAGCACCTGTCTAGTTCCTGAAACAAATCCTACTGCTGTTCATGTTATAAAGAAAATGGGATTTTAGGAGGAAAAAGACACAAAGGCCCAAGCAGCTAAGAGACCAAAAACCTGACACATATCTGTCTCTGAGGGGACAGAATTTTATTCAAGTTTGCAATGCCCTGCTTAAAACCATTAAATAACTCCTTAATAAAGGTTAAAGGTAACTTAGCAAGGATTACACTTCTGAACCAGTTACATCCCAATTAATAGCCTATTTTCCTCAAACTCCCCTTTGCTGAGAACACAAAACACCATTTGTGAAGCAAAGTGATGACGCTGCATCTTCACCTATCTAGTTACTATAGAAACAACAGAAACCTCACACTTAAGATCAGCTATAAAAATGAAGAGACAAATCCCTGCTGAGAAATACAGTTGAGGCTGTACTGTCTAAAGAACATTTGCAAAAAAAGAGCAAGGGAAATAGCAACAAACAACTGGAGCAAAAACTTGAAATATCTGAAAAAAGAGATGTAGTTCATAATGGTTTCTTTACAAATAACATGCACGGATAATAGCATTTACTTTCCTGTATCAGCAGAAAGTGGGAATAAAGCAATTAACAGATCTTGGTGGGAGAGAAATGAAAATGTTGGGCTAAGAAGTATGTTTTCGTAAATAACTGTCATGAATGGGACTCATACAGACATCCGTGTTATCTTAATCAATATGCTGCCTATTTAAATATTTAGGCAGTACATTTGAAGAAGCACTGAAGGAAAAGAAACCATTTATGGTCTTGAAAGAGCATAATGGATCAAAACAGGAAAAACAGCCTTACAATAGATGGCAATGCTTTAGCTTTAATGGTTATTGTTGTTATCTCCTTAAGTACAGTGGTGACACAATTCTTCAGAGATTTGGTGCAGAATTACAGTCCTGTGAGAAAATGTCCATAGGGACATACCACTTTCCATACACCATTCTTCATTGTTTATAGCCAAACAAATGTGTTTCCCTTTTGGAATGTATCACTGGACAAAGAATAATCTGAAATCAGGAGGCTTCTATTGTAAAAGAGATTGAAAATCTTCCAGATAAAAGCTCCCACCACAATTAAAGAAACTGGCTTGTGATGAGGTCTTTTCAAGTCTCAATCATTTCAAAAAAGCAATTGTAAACAGCACAGTGTTGGTACATAAACATACTTCTCATCTCCCAAGTCAAAACAAGAGCAGCGGTGATTTTATCTTAGCTTTTAGCACACTGCTCCACAAATGACAAAGGTCCTAAGTGAGATGACAGTGTTCTACTCCACAGACACGACTCAAAAGACCACTGAGCCCTCAGATTAGGAGAGAGCTGCAGACTGTTCACAGAAATTTGCAAACAAAGCTTTTGTTCTTCTCACCTGCAAGGAAATGCAGGAACTTTCCTGCCTTAGGTCAACACTGCTCAAACTGGTTTTGTAAAAAAACAGGTTTTAATAAAATTGTCTTTAGATCAGTACAGTGGCGCACTGGCACCAATGCTTTTGGATAGCAGCTGATCTAATTTATGTAGGGTTTAAAAGACAAATGGTTCTTAAAACATTTTATTATGCACTGCAAACCTCCAAATCATTATAATTTGCATTTTAATTACCTTACATATATTGAAATACATACAGAAAAATTGTTAGCCATACACACTGCAAACTCATATGAAGAGTCACTGCTCTGATTACACAATCACTTGCAACTTTTGTCAGCTGTTATCCTTAATTTTCAAAATATTCCACCCTATCCCATTAAATTTTTTGCATACCCTTGTAATCCATACAGTTTACTTCCACTGTTTCTCTACACTGTTGATATGATTGACCTTGCAAAGCAGTGTCAATAACAAAGCCCATCAAGATACTTATCATTCCATTCAAATCAGCAATGTTTCTACAGATATTATCAAATTGAGAAAGGCCAAAAACAAAGCTGCATGAACTAAAAAGGCAGCAAAATCACAAGGAATGCAAAATGCTTTGAAGTGGTATATTATTCAACTGAACTCAATACTTGTTTATATCTAAATAGGAGGGAAAAAAAATCAGAAGCAAACACATTTAGTAAATATATGACAACACAGAAAGCAAAGGGTACCACAGAAAGACCTTCATAGGTAAATGAAAAACAAAACATCAGTCCAAAAGTTACCATGCAATAAAAAAATGAAAATACAAACAAATGTGTACACATAAAATGGTCACCAGACCATTATCTTAAAAAAAGTTTCAAAACTGTACTTGATTATCATTAGGGGAGCGTTAGTGACAACAAAAACGATTGAGAACATACTCACAGCATGGAGGAAATGAATGCATTTAAATATAGTTATTAATAATGATAATAATATGTATACAGTAACATTTAGTTTTAGCTCCATTCTTATTTCTTATAATTTCAAAGTGAAGCGCACACAGAACTGACAGAGACATGGAAGCATTTGCCACAATTTGAGAGGGGAAAAAGATCTTTTGCATAGTTCTGAGAGCTAGAAACTGGATATTCATTCATAAAACATGCTGTCAGATTACTTTACAGACTTATGTATTTCATAGCTGCTGAAATTATATAGTCAAAATAGTCAATAATTCCAGATAACAAAATCTCTAATGGCAACAGGAAGTACAGAATTTACCTCAAGCTCTGAGACTGATGGTAAAAACTATGACTAGCTAGAAGTCAGAACAAACTGCATGTAAAATATCTGAAATATTTCTTTGGAATGCCTCAGATAAAGATTTTGGTTAAACACATTCCTTTTCTGTATCCGTTACATGTTGTGAGGGGAAACGTACTGCTCTCATACCAAAGAAATCTTTCATGTTTATGTATTTTTATAAAACTTTTCTCTGCACAAAAAGCAAAAGAATGCAGAAATACTAAAACTATGTCTGCAGCGTACCCACAGATCTGCACGCATTTAAAAAAGATCCCTGAAATAAACTTAAGGTTACCTAGCCTACAACAGCAAGGATGTGACTATGCAGGCTTCATTACAGACTGATTTTAAACAGCCCATGAATCTGGATACTTACCTGGAGGATCAGACAAAATCATACAATGCTTTGGGATGGACAGGACATCTCATGCCAACCCTGCTCATAACAGAGCCAACTTCAAAGTCAGAGCCAACTTTGAAGCTGCATCAGGTTGCTGAGTGTCATAACCAAGGGAGCTGTAATTCTTCACAGCAGCTCCTCAGCCTTCCTGGTGGGCATTTCCTGACACTGGCTGATGAAAAACAAGTTTCCCATCACCTAATAAAAAACATCTCTTGTTGAATTGTGTGTTCCCCCTTCTCTTTCCTCTGCACACCTCATCTTCTCTACAGCCCCCTGGAGGCAGTTAAAGTCCACTCTGGAAACACTGCTTGCTGTCAAGTGCCGTGGCAGTAGTTTATGCACAGAAAGGTATCTCTGTCACCCTGTTGTGTTTGTGTTGCTCCTTTGGCTGAACAGGTACATAGCTATATGCTTAATATTGGAAACACAGATTTGAGATGAGAGCATCAGCCTAGAAGTCCAGAGTCCAGAACAAATATATTTCACCATGGGAAAGAAAGACTCTTCCTCTTTCCCCTGCCTTCATGTTAACTAGATTACATATAACCACACACAGAACTGCCCAGCACATTCTATTCAAGGTGTTTTGACTTCAGTTATTCTTGTATATAGCCATGCTTACAATAATGAAATCAGCAGTGAGACAGAATATTAATTTCTCTGGTTTACTTCATTTTTCATGGGTTAGATGTTCTCTTGAGATGTAATTAAGTACATACCTCAACTGACAAATTCTTTACATTCATTCCCCTCAATCCTATCCAGGCACACCTCAGAAGTGGCCAAAATATCTGTGTTCCTTGTAAGAATACACTGCTCCAAAAACAATTTGAAACAATGGTTTCTAAGGCAATTGCTAGAAAACAGATTTAATTCACAAACTCAAGGTGTTTGATTGTTGCTGAAACAGGAAAAGACTATTCACCAACTCTATTCCCTGGTTAATCAATGGATAATATAGTTGTAGTAATGTCGCTGGAAAATTGACTGCAAATGTAAGGGGAATATGAAATAAAAGTAATCACAAGAGGAGAATATAATTCTGGGTTACATAAAAGTTCAGAAATGAAACAATCCTTTCACACGCCATTTCTTTCACCCTTCTTAAGGCTGACAGAGCATTAAATTACAAGACAAAAATGAAAACTCCAGACAACTTTGGATCTTGGGCATTGCTTCTATTATAACAATCTTCACAATGTCCTAGTGTACCCGAATCAATGACAATGCTGTTCAAGTGAAAAAGAAAAGAATGAAAACCCCTCAATTAGGAGAATGCCAAAACATTGACACAAATTAAATTTTGTGTTGCTATGCAACATTATCAAAAGCATTCTGTTGGTACTAGTACTGCAATAGCATACTTGAACTTTAAATGTTATATGTAGCCTTGAGAAGGACAAAGAATGGGAAAAGCAGAAACAAAGAGAAAAATATGATCATAAATTATCAATGAAAAATAAAATGTCATAAAGCAAATGTTTAATACAGTAAATTCACATTACCCCTGGGATTTTTAACACATTATAGTACACACTCCAGCAAAATACCCATGAAGCTACTCAGCAATTATCTAGGGCCTTGTCTTTAGACCATGCCTGAGCTCTTTGGGAGCATCAAATATAGCACAGGACAGAATAGATTGCTCAATATCTGCTACCCTAAGCAGTGCAGATGTGCAGGCCCATCATATATGGGAACAGAACAAAGACTCACCTCAGAAATAATCTGGAAGAATGTTCTGCTTTTTAATGTATTACAAAGAGGGAATGGATAAATAAATTTCATTCCATAAAGGTACAGTCAAACTCTGTTGGGGCTTCAAGAGACATCCTGAATGCCCCAAGATACTACAGTCGAGCCAAGTTTATGCATCTCTCCCATTGAGTCCTTATTAGGTATTGATCATACATGGTCTTTACTCAAAAAACCTACTGGAAAGCAAGTAAACTGAGAAGATAATTCCATGTGTGAAACATTACAAACACTATCACTTTCTTCGCTGTTTTAAAGGAAAGAGCAGAAATACAGTAAGTCTGAAAGAACACTAACATAAGAAAGCCTACAACTGTACTAACCTTCGGACTAGAGTTTGAAAGAAGGGGGAAACAAGATGATGCAATTCTCACCTGATCCAGCTATTGGAACTTTATATTACTTTCTGTTACAGCAGCATGAAATTTGAATATATACAGCAGCATGAAATATTGAAATTTTTGAATGTATACAGCAGCATGAAATATTGCAATTGCTGTATCTGGTAATTCTTTCAGTTGTAGCACTGAAACCCACCACTGGCAAATCCTGGTATTTGTTATAAACAATATACTGACTATTCCTCTTGGCTTAGTAGGGTTATTAAGATAGGAGGATGAAGCCTCTATCCAATCAAAGGACAAATGACTGAAAGTGAGACTGCTGACACTGTCATAAACCATTTTGTTAACTGCCTTTCACAAAGTATCTTTGGCAGTAAAACTCCAATACCTCCATTCCCCTGAGAGTGTGGTAGAGTCAAAGAATTAACAAAGCTTTTTTGACTGCAATAAATAACATAATACCAAATGAACAGATATAAATGTAACTCACTTTCATTACACATCAGCTTCTGCTTGGATAGCTTAGATGGACTGAATTAGCTTGAAATACTGGAAGTCCTTTAATGTAAATTTCAGAGAGGGAAAAGAATATGAAAAAGGTATCATGGTTACCTACAGAGACTAGTTCCATGTTGAGTGGCTCTTACAAGTGCCTTTTTGTCTGCAAATAGACATGGGAATGTAGCTGAAGGGACTCAGAGCTACAGAACAGTTTTTCTTTTATTATTTTAGGGTATAAACTTTTGGCAAGACTTAGAAAAGCAATAAATACATTAAGTTTTACAGGATTTTAGCAAGTAAAGGTTTACATCTAATAATATTTCATATAGTTTAATTAGCTCATGTCAGCTTACTACATACATTACTTTGTAGCATCAAGCTACATTTTTTTTCTACTTTTCATATGTGCTGGTTTTCTATGCTTACAATCTCAAATTAAAAAAAGGTGAGATCCTATCTCTTCTCCCCTCCTCCTTTAATATGGAGTCTGAAGACTAAAAAATCTGACCCTACATGATGAATTTAAATGCCTGTTATACCATAGCATCAACTTTTCCTTCGTGTGAAAATAACCTAGAATGGTGATTTACAACATAGCCCAAACCTTTCTATAGTCTTTCTCAGATTATCTCCTTGAAGCAAGCACTCAGCTTCCAGTATCAGTAGGGCTAAGTTAAATTTCCCTTTTTCATCATGCTTTGTCCAGCAGATCAGTTTTCAGACTTCAGGAAGAAATTTTATAACCCTAATATAAGCCTTGACAGCTACAGCAATACTAATGGGGATTTAACAGTCCACTGGACTGTAAGGTCTTAAACTCACCATCCAACAACTTACGAAGTACTAAGTAAGTTCCAAACAACTTACTAATGTATCAGTTGGGGCAGCACAATCTCACATGGTTTGCTGTGCTAAAAAGCAACTATGAACTGCAAAACAAACAGATGGACAAAGTACCACTGCTCAGCTGACATGTTCATTACAAACAAAGATAAGCAACACATACCCTTTAAACCCCATCCTAATAGAAACTCTTTCCCTAATTCACCACCGTGTTTGCCTCAGGCACTGGATTACATCTCTCTTCATCTCTCAGTGAGTTCACGCTGAAGCTACTCCTTCACTTTGCAGTTTTCTGACTTCCGAGAGATCCTGAGGCCCACTCAGGTGCTAATTTTTAGGGAGCCGAGCACCAATGGCCAGGTTCTCTAGCAACAGTTGTATTTCAGACCCAGCCTTACAAAGTTGAAGAAAATGGATTCTCCCAGTTTCCCCCTGGAGGCTGTCTCAGCACGTCTCCTCTGAACAAGCAGCTATGGAGTAACTGGGTTGTGCCTAGGGCATGCCACAAATGTGGCTACAATTTCATTTTCAGTTATTTAGAAGTGCAACTGTTTCACAACGTTAACCAGAACTTACAGGAAAGCAGAACACCCACACCATCTCAAGAGCTGTCTAGCGTCACACAACCTGTAGCACCACAACTGTGCCCTGCAAAACAGGCCTCCTGGGTATCTGATGTGCTCAGCCTCTGCACCAACAGTTTGCTCTTGTGCTCAAGGTGCTCTGTCAAGGGTTGTAATGCTTCCTTTAGATCAAAAAGCACTAATGAGATTTTATGGGGTGGTGAACCTTTCAACAAGAGACACACCAAAACATTTCTAGATACATTGTTATACCAGTCTTCAGTATTAGACTTCAATATTACAATGTTAGCAAAAGACAACTAAAGTATGATGATCCTCTTCAGTCTTTGGGGTCTATTTTCAAGTAGAAGAAAAAGTTAGGCCAAGGTAACTACATGTTTACAGATAGGCTTACAAGTTACAAGATTTCTACTTGTTTTCTGAAAGGCTGAGATTTATACATTACCTACCAGGTTCAGATACTCCTACGCACAAACACAACTGAGATATCAAGCAGCACATCTGCATGTTTTCACATTATGATTTTATAATGTTTCTCAGTACAAAGTATTTTTAATGTATGCACCTTCTAGAAAACTTAGAAGAATGCTGCATTCCCTTTTTGCTTATAAGTAAATACTATGCAAATGAGCCTGAATGTTCACCGGGCATTCAAATTTTTATGGTATTCCTTCTGTAGTATAAGCTCCAATCTTTACTGCAGCAAAAGCTCAGGCTGACAATAAAGGTCTATATGGTCTAGATCTGACTGAAGAACTGAAGACATAATGCTTAAATCAACAACAATGCAGAACTATCAGCATTTGAAAACAATTTGAAACGTTCTCATTAAGACAATTCTTCAGGTAAAGTAAAGGTTACTGTGCTTAAGCAGCACCATTAAATTATTTTAAATAATAATTTTCTAACATATGAGGCAGAAGCAAGCATAAACAATCTCAAATCCATAATGTGTTTTTGTTAACAACTATATACAACAACTGAAAGATACAGGTCTAGAATACTGCTATTCCAAACATGAGTGAACACTGCCTACACAACAACCCAATTCAAGCATTTTATTGTTCATTTATGCAACCCTTCTTGTACACAAAGGACGCAATGGGTAGAGTACTGAATAAAAGGCTCCTGCTTTGGAAAGCTCCAGTCTGAGAGATGCCAGTGCAGTAACAGGACACAGGAGTGAACACAGAACAATGCACATTGTGTAGGGAAAAAACAGCAACTGCAAAGATGAGGGTCGGGGGTTTGGTGTGAAGCATGGAGAGAACCTGGAGAACAGGAAGCAGAGAGATTCTTTTGGGCAGAGATCAACCCATTAAAAAAATAAAATAAAAAGAAATAAAAAAGAGGTGCAGGAGGAAGGGACAGAGAGCAAAGAAAATGTCTTCAGCCATGGGTATAGTTTATGGAGGCTGGGAAAGGTATATGAGCAATAGGGGAAGAATTGGCTTGGAGTACAGAGATTAAAAACCTGAACTTGGTTCAAGAAAAGAGAAACTATTTAAAGTTAAGATTTAATACACCAATTAAAATGTTATGGAGACCACAAATTATCTTTTAAGAGTCTGAAGCATTTATCCAAGTTACTTAGCTGCTGCATGTATATACGATAGCTCAAGACAGTTAAGTTTTCTTGCCTTGGAAAAGAGGAATATTTTCGTTTCTCAGATACCACAGTATTTACACAGCTGGATAAACACTGATTTTTCGTTGGTTTTTTTTTTTTTTTTTTTTTTTTTTTTTTTTTTTTTTTTTTTACATATA
>NDXB01005096.1:87215-103909 GCA_002631895.1 Agapornis roseicollis
CCGTCTTCTGCTTGTTTGTTTGTTTGTTTTCTTTTGCTTAACATAGAACAGTTTCACTTTGTAAAATGGCATTTGTTATTTATGTTTTAGTGTCAACCATACAGCCTAAGACATACTGGAAGCAAAGGCTGCAAGTGTTGTTAGGTACCCTGCCATCTTGGGCACAAAAAGTATTTTCCCACACCCATAACTGCTTCTACTCTTCTCAGGTTTTCACTACAAAAAACATCATTTCCTTATCCAGAGAAGTTTTTCTTTCTGCAGAACACTTTGCAGCCATTCATTTCAAACCAGCACCTCCAAAATTTCAAAATAAAGATTCTGCAGACACTGTGATAAAAAAGTATAATGGGCACAATTAAGAAAGATTCTTAACTCCACAACACCGTCACTTTAGAGCTGAAAACACTGCTCCCTCTGTTCCATCTATGTATGAAGGCGACCAGGCCAGAGTAATTTACACAAGAAATAAGTAATTTCGTCATAAGTGTAGAGGAATTTTTTTTTCATTAAGTACATTTAATATATTTATTTTACAATACTTAGTGTAAAGTACTGCTACAACATGGCATTTCAGACTCTAGATGTTTGCGTTTGCAGTATATTGCTAGTATCTTCATTTTTACTTTACTAATTAATAAAAATGCATCAAAAGACAATTATGCTAACAGATGCTGTCATGAACTTATTACTTGTTCTCATTAATTAACTGCAAACAAAAAAGCGGTTCTTGGCAGAATATAAACAGGTGGTACTTAAACATTTTAGGTAGCCAACCTAAGACAAGATGTGGGAGTGTGATCATTAACTGCTTTTGAAGATTAGGCTCTTTCCAAATGACATATGCAACACAAAACCAAAAAGTCATTAAGTCATCTTCGAAAAATCTCCCCTAACACAGTATCATTTACTTATTAACTTGTTCATGTCTCAGGTTAATTGAAACACTTTTTCAGTAGTTCTATAGTAAGTATCAAGACTCCTCTTACACACTGAATTGAAGTTGCTGTACTGTATCTAATACCATGTGGAAGAGTTTATTAGTTATTGACATGGAATGCCTACAGTTTTCAGCACCAACTATTAAAAGCTTTTATCAATCGTCAATTGAGGATGATTCTGGAACAAAGTCTGTGGTTGAAGATTTTCGGACACATTACTAACTTGCCTTGCAAAATAACTGCAAGTTAATTAATCACGATATGGGATCACCTATGTAGCTGGTAATACATATGCTTCCAACAATATAAATAACACAAATATTTTTGGCAAACTTTAATGTTTGTTTTTGTTGGTTGTTGCTTTTATATTTCTGAAGTGTAAGGACAAAAAGTTATCTACTGTTAAAAAGAAAAAGCAAAAAAAAAAGCCTGTCAAAACCAAAATGGATAAAAACCTTTTTTATTTTGTAAAGGATAATCTCCAAATGCTATACAAGAATTAGATATAGACTAAGGCATGCCAGAACTACAGACATGCCTTAGACTGTAGCAGCTTAAAAATACATGAACATGATCACACCATTCTTAAAGCTACTAATGCAAGTCATAATCTAGAAGACATAGGCAAAGAAGATTTGGTACATATAATCTGTTTTGCGAGGCTAAAGCCTTAGAAAAGCTGGTCTCAACATCTTTTATGAGGCAGTAGGGACCATTGCCAACTTCAGCATCTAGAGACCCTTCAGTTTTAGTAAGTCTATGAAGTTTTTAAATGATATGGGTACTTTTAAAGAAAGCCTAAAATAAAGGAGGGTAACTCTACCTGGAATGTGTTAGCTTTCCCCACTGTTTTGGTCAAGGTATGAAACATTGTACCTGTACCAGCCACTGCAGAGCTCCAAGCTGCAAAGACCAAAAGGAGGAGCAATAATTGAGGTTGCAAAGATGAAGAAAGAGGAGTATTTCAGGAAAGTCAAAGCTGAGTCAAGGTTATATGACTAATGTTAGAGGTGGGAAAAGGCAGATCAACAGATACAGGAACGTGGGCAGAGGAGCAGGAAGCTGGAAGCAAATGAAAGATTTGTGTCAAGAAAGAAAACAGAGAAGGAGAGTTGTGAAGAAGGCTCTACGTGCCGAAAACAAAATCTGAAATAGTTCAGAACTAATTATAATATTTTTCCATTCAACAATTATGCCCTTTTAAAAAATTAAAACCAACCTGCATAGACATGCAGCGGCTGTGAGATACCACCAAACTCATGAGAAACGTTCTGTGATTCACACCAAAAACATAAGCATGTTAAAGTGCGGCAGGTCAAGCTGTCCTAATTTTTTTGGGTGTTTTGTTTTGATTTGTTCTGGTTTTTTTATATTAACTCCACACACAGAGTACACTTTTGAAAGAAAGACATTATTGTCCTTACTACAGAAAATTGGCCCCAGTTTACTAGGAAAAACATCTATGATTTTAAGTGCTCAAGGTTTACGATTTACCTCAGTGTTGATGCTGCCAATGAGTCCTTGGACATTCTCACAAAACATCAAGTGCTTAAAATGCAAATAAAACTCCCTGTGGGGATTTTTAGTTTCTTTTTTTCCAGCTGCATATATAGGCTAGGCACTCAGCTCCTGTTCCTCAAAGCCAGATTATGATTTCTGAAAAGCCTTCTGTGCAACAAAATACTTTTGAGAAAACCCCTAGCTTTAAGAAACCATCATCAGAGCACTTTCCACACCCTGTTACACTGTCCCATGTTTTGTATATGTTATATGCATCAGCTCAAATTCTCCTCCATAGTTTGCAATATCCATTCTGAAAATAGTTACATTACAAACTTAGGACCAGGATGAAAGTCTAGGGAAGCTTTATTAGAGGCAATAATAGCTTTAACAGATTTAATAGCTGTAATGACCTTACTGTTAAAAATCCAAAAGCTATGAACTCATTTGACAACTTTAAATCTGATTTAATAAGATGAAAAGGGATACTAACACACACCACCCCTGAATTCTGAACACTATTTTTTGTAAAACTGAAGTGGTGCATGCTTACTAAAGACTAAACTAGACTTGCACTGTAGGAGGAACTCTACTCAAAAGGTTGAATCGTTCTCCAAGCTCAGTACACGGGTACAGTTAGAAAAACAATCACAGAAGACAAATATACAGTCATTATTATACTGACATTTTGGTTACCAGCATTTTCATTAAATCATCCTCAGAAACAATGTAAGGCACTTAGAAATTAAGGCAGTAACTGTCCAGTTTTAATGATGGTATATTTGGTAATTTTATCTTACCCTCATTAAGGAGAGAGATATCAAAGGACTACGCATTTTCTGTAGGATAAAAACATGCAGGTAAGCAGTTACTACTGAGCAACTAATGCAGAGTAAACCCACACCCTAGACTGCCTTGCTGTAACTTGTTCATGTAGCCATACCCTCCACTTCAGTTTAAGTTTTTCTACTGAATTAAATTAGAACTACCTAAATACTGAAGAAGGTTTCCAAGTTGTGTGCACCAAGAAAAGCAGCTATACAGTTTCAGACATTACTGCCTCTAGCAGTCCACACTGTCTCTCTGCTGAAGATAATCACCCAGACAGCAGACTGTTGCAGTGAACATACTCCTCTGCTTCGGCCCTCCAGTCCACTGCAGCACCTCAGCAAAAATAAATATTCCTTTGTCAAGGGCAAAAGTTAGCACTGGGACCATGGGCTGGAACAGCTGCAGTGGAGGAGCACATGTGCATCACTGACTGTGTGGTACCCAGCACCACCTCCAGTGCAGTAGAGAGTTGGATGGTCTGAGACAGCACCACTTCACACAGGCATAGCTGAACTGAGCACAACTCAGTTTTCAGACCACTCAGAATATCTGCAAAGAAGTTGAACATAATTTAGTTAATCTATTTCAACAGTTAATGCAGACTTTGCTGAGTATTTCCCATGTATACCATCCCAAAGACAGAGATTAGCACTAAGAACTGTTCCAATGAAACAAAAAGTCGTAAGTGAACAGAACTGTGGGATCAGTACTTCAGTAAACTACAGATCATAAAGGGATATGTAATCCAAGAGACAGGAATACAATAAGCATCAAAACTTAAACACTGCAGGAGGCGAAAGAGCTTGAAAATAAGATAAAACAGAAAACAGCTCAATTTGTTTAACATTTTTTTCAAACTTAACACTCCATTTGTAATATACACTCAGGTATTTTTATGTCACACAGAAATGATGACTTTTAGGCCCCCTAAAATGTTCACTGCTACTGCAAGCCCTCTACAGAAGCTTGCACCAAAGAACAGCAGCTCCCTACCAAAGCAAGGAGACACGCACAGAGAAATAAGCTTCCAAGTAAATCCTGCGTCCTAGCAGACAGTGGCAATCAACCAGCCACAACATATGCATTTACTGACAGTAAAATTAGGAAAAGAACTACTCCAAAATAATTAAGCTATCCAGATAACCAGAATTTCAAGCACACACAGTACCCAATATTTAGATGGGTCTGCAACTGTTTTGCGTTTAACTATCAAGAATCCGAATTAATATTTACTTGACAAGCAATCTGGTTTAGAGCTGAGATTGGAATTCACATCCTGAATTTCAAGAAGCAAAACCAAAGTTAACACCCCATTCAAGAAACTTGATTTCAGAAGAGCTGGCAAAGAGCTAATCATATAGTTCAACAGCCACAAAAATTACTTTGATGGCATTAGATGTCAGTAGCAGCTCATTAAAATGTAGCCTACTGGTGTTCGCACTTAATTCACAATTCTAACGATCATCATCTACAACTGTTAGATCAAAAGTAACTATATGAAAGGCAAATCAAAGTAAAACTGTACAAGCATGTTCCATGGGTTAAAGAAAAATGCAGAACAGAAGACATTTGCAAAAAACCCACTTTTTGGCAGCAATTACAGTGTGAAACAAAATGGCTTGAGTAGCTGAAAATCCCCCATTCCAAGGGGAATTTCAGGAATGAAAAATATTGTCTACGGAACTACTGGGGCTCAACATTTAAGCTAGCAGAATAAGCAAGTAGAAACTTTTAATACCATCTTCTTTCATTTTTACTACTATTTTAAGGGGCAAGGGAGGGAGAAAGTGAGTGGTGTTTGGGTTTTTGGTGGGTTTGGTCCATGTCTCCCCCATCCCCTCCCTCCTTCAACATAAAAAAACATAGAAGTGATACAAACCCAACCAAAACTTATATTCAAAGTTTATTATAGCAGAAGGAACCAAAGCATCACAGAGGGGGACTAGCCTGAAGGTGGGAGGAAGGGGTTGAGAATGCAAATCCATAATCCCAATATAAAAACCTTTTTTTAGATGGCATCAGCTTACTTAAATAGAA
Organism: Agapornis roseicollis; assembly: GCA_002631895.1. Taxonomy (NCBI): domain Eukaryota; kingdom Metazoa; phylum Chordata; class Aves; order Psittaciformes; family Psittacidae; genus Agapornis; species Agapornis roseicollis. The sequence continues at coordinate 92,525 of NDXB01005096.1, forward strand.
TAAAAGAATTTCCACACTGTTTTTTACTACTTTATAAAGCAACACTGGAAAGTTACTGAACTGCTGGGCAAGTGCTTCTACATGCCACTGAAAGGAAAACAGAAGGTAATAGTGAGTTGTGCTCTAACATCACTGAGGTGCTGAACAAAGTGGAATGGACGTCTGTCAAAATGACTGTCATGTATTCACATGGACTTTAGCTTCCAGAGGGCAGAAGAACAACAGAGATGAGAAAGAACAGTTAAAGAAATTCTGTTAGTACAGGGGTTTGGTATACAGAGAACTGCATGCACTTAAGACTGACACTGTGAACAGAGCTTTGGATGACATGGTTTTAGTGTGAGGTGTCCCTGCCCATGGCAGGGGGGTTGGAACTAGATGATCCTAAGGTTCTTTCCAACCCTAACTATCCTATGATTCTATGACTACTTGCACTATGACAAGTCTTTCTTGTCTAGAAATGTTAGCAGCTTCACTGTTAATAGGTGAAAGAAAATGATAAATACTTTTACCAGCTGTCTAGGTGTGCTGTTCCTGTATTTATTAAAATGCCTTGAAAATTTATTTCCAAGCTGTTTTACATAAAACTCAGGAAAATACAATTAAAAGACTACCATAACCATCAATAAAAATAAATTTGAAGACTAATGCCCAGTTCCTGAGAGGATCACTTCACAGACTGCATGAAGGATTTCCTTCGGTTTCTTTAACTGACAGAACTGTGGTATTTGGTATCACAGCTACAGTAAGGCTGGTAGTTTTTGAAACATTAGCCAGAAAGCAGAAAGAATGAAGGTTAGAGAAGACAGAGAGACCCTGATATAAGCCATTGGTGAAATAACAGCTGATGAGTCATTTTCTGCAGCACAGCCAGCTCCTTTGACAAGGTTCCCACAAATCAGAACTGAAGAATAAACTAACATCCTTTGCTAGTCAATGCAGCTTCCTCCATCACTGACCAAAAATTCTTAATTTAAATGCAAGACAATCTGCAATGTTATTGTAACATCTTAGTAGAGCAGTTATAACTACAGTATGCTTGCAAATGAAGAGAAATGCACAACAGAAAGTACAAGATGGCAAGGAACATGAGGAACAAATGCAGTGTTTTCATTTTTCTTGATCGTACGTTGTTACATTAGCTGTCTTCACTGATTTTAACACACTACTTTTAAGCTTCATTAATTTCTATTAGTGTAATATGAGCATGTCAACAACATGATGCCAACCCTTGTTGCCTTATTCAGAAGGGGCAATGAGTCCAAACAGAAATAATCTGACAGACATGGCCAGTCTTACAGCCAATCCCATCATCCCAAGAGTACCTTCTCCAACAGAAGTGACAAGTCTTCTACAAAAGAAAAACTTTTAAAAGCTTCTTCTGAACCTTGCATTTTTTCAATTAAAGTGCAAAGCCCAGTTTGCTCACTCCGAATGGTCCGTTGCACCAATCAGCCAAATATATCACGTATTTGCCAGAAACCTTCATAGAGCAGATGGTATCTGAATTGGGGCTATTAGAAAAGATGACATTATCCTTCTGGTTTTTTTTCTGTATTGGGGGAAAAAAAAAAACAAACAAAACCCCCTCAATAAATTCTAGTATTACTTCAATACTTTTGCTTCCATCTCATCTTTTTTCCACCTCAGGAAGAGAGATATGAACCTAACAGGAGCCATATGTCATCTGTTGACTTTAGCAGCAAAACACAGCCAAAAGAACATTAAATCAGTCCCTTTGTTTCTTCTGACTCATCTGAATTTATATACAGTCAGGGTTTTATGGGCATAAGCTTGTTCATAAGCCTGTTTCAGATCCTGAGGTAAAACATTTTTTCTTCAACTGTAATTATTTTTATTAGTAAAATTAATCTACAAACATCTTCTTAATACTCTTGCCACAAACCAAAAGGTATGCATTAGTCAGTCTTGGAAAAATTGCTGTTTCCATGTACTCAGAAGAGGTAATACTCTGAATATGTCTTCATAGACCTTTCTAAATCACATGAATATTAGTTTTTACAACTGAAGGAGAGAAGCAAAGTTCTGAGTAATGAGAAATGCATCATTTTTGAGTAGGTGCCCTCAATATATGCTTAATATTTAAACAGAAAAAGAAAATAAGGTATGCTGACAAAACTCAATTTGCTATTCATTATGTAACATTTCTGGTTCATTTATCTATCTAGAAGCATGTATCCATATAGAAGGCATCCACATGCTGTTGTTCCTCTGCAGTAAATAAAAAAGTGTACCCTCTCTCAGTCTCCAGACAACTCTGAGAAAGAACAACTATTGCACTGGTCACTACACACCACTCCAGAAGAGATGTGGAGCTGGAGAACCAGGGAAAAGAGCTGGCTGGAGCCTGTACCAGTCGCTATAAGGGAGCCTCTAACCAGATATAAAAGAGGAAAAATGTGTTAACCTTCCATCTAATAAATTCATCACAGAGCCTAATCTCTCAAAATATGTAGATTTAGCTTGCATTTCCTTTCTTTTGGTAAATCTGAAAACTGAGTATGATCATTCATAAGAGTCTTTGACACTGTGGAAAGTCCCCTTCAACCAAAAGAGATCATGCAGATGACATAAGCAAGGATTAAGAGGCCCGAACCCATATACAGCTAGAGAAGAGAGTTGGGAGTGCCTGTCCACACACATGTGTGTACCCTTCTCACGCACACAACATGCACACACACACACTGACATAGAATGGTGGGCACCATAATGAGAGTGTTTTAAAGAACTGTGAAGAAACCGGCAGACGGGTTGACTTGTTATTTGTTTACAGGAGGCATGTGTGCACCCAAATGAGTGCAACAGGGCCAAGCAGCTTTTCAAGTCAGTGCAAAATTACTGGCACAAGGCAGGAATCAACAGTTCTGCATTCCTACACAGCAACTGTTTGTCAAGGGAGGGATGCATGAACCTGTGTCTAACTTCACCTTTGATACCAGCACATAAAAACCCTTTCTCAGGATTGCTGGTAAAGACAAGTTTCCCACACTCATAATTTTTCACTTTATCTTTCAAACCCCAGTTTGCTTGCTTAGCAAAATGCAGGTGGAACATAAAAAAAAAATTTTTGGTTCTGCTTTTTAGCTAATTTTTCTAATTATTTATTGGCCTGGAAAATCTTCCTGCAAGAGCACAGAGAAGAAAAGGAGAGAGTAGTTAAATACTATAAGCTAGTAATAATAAGCACAGAGACTTTTTTCAATGTTCAAAGGCTTTGACATGAAAGCAGATGTAAAAAGTATCCAATTAACAAAGTTTTAGGAAATTTTCTGGTGCCTTCATACAATATGCATATTATTTTAATTCTCAGCCTTTGTTAATGCTTCCAGCTCATTAGAAGAAGAGTATCAAGCAACAAAACCAAGTTAACTACATAAACCACAGATATTATACTGCTTTTACTCAAAGATTTCATAGCACATAAAGCAGTAAACTATAAATTAGCCCCATAAATAGCTAACTGATTGGGAAACACAGGCAAAAGCAGTTCAAGTGAGTTGTGCAATGTGGAAGTAAAATCCCAGAGCAGAGTCTAGCTACAGGTCCACAGTAAGAGACTGCAGATTTACATACTGGCTAGAGGAGGATTCTTACAAAAAAGATGACTGCTTTTTAATCAATCCCTTAACTGGAAGTCAATCAGTCAACTAAAAATCTAAAAAGTGCTGGAGCTTTATTGAATACAATTGAATAACTGAAGATTTACGAAAATCTTGTTATTCTATATAAACATCATGATGGATCGCTTAAAATATTCTGAATAAATTGATAATAGATTTATTTTTAAAAGTCACAAGTTTTCAGTTAGAAGATGAAACACTCATTAGTTTAATCACTTCTGAACTGAGGAAGACAGAAGTTGCTGATTCCCACATAAAGTCATGTCTGGCCCCTTCAGTTAGGCCTTTGCCTTTCTGCTTTACTTCTGACAGTAAAAATCCCACAGTCTCCGGACAACCCTGAGAGAGAGCAACTGTTATATTTGCCACTACACAACACTCCAGAAGAGGTACTGAGCTGGAGCATCAAGGTAAAAATCCTTGTTCTGGGCAACTGGAGCAGGCACTGATCAGTACAATAGTGTCTCTTGGCTCCGCTTATGGCTTACCCTTGGAACAATACAGGGTTTACTATTACTGCAGTGGCTAGATATTCAAGGAAGCTGTTAAAAGCCTGAATCTAGGAGCTCATGTCTGATCATCCCAAAGGCTGTCTATAGAAATTTGCTATAAAAGCAGATAGGCAGAGTCAGAATTATATCAAACCTCAGCCGTCTGCTATGTCTTCCACAAAAAATGACCAGATTAGCACTCCATAAATTCTGCAGGTGGCAGAAGCATATGAACATCCCACAATCCACTCCAGAAAGAAACACAAACTGATTAGCTTAAGCACACAACAAAAATAGCTTCTGCTAATACACACAACAGTGTAGCAAACTACAGATCACATACATGATCTTCACCTACAGATGAAGCAGACACCGACAAATTTACAGGTACCAGAATGGTTAAGGAGAAGGATTACAAATCATATGTTTAACACTGCCAGCAGAATAGGATAATGTCACTGAAAATTGAAATCTATCCTTCTCTTATGTCCTATCCTTCTCTTATGTCCTATCCTTGACCACTGGGCTTCCACACATACAATCTTGCCCATATGTCCACCTTATTTAAACATTTATGCAATTGTGTGCCAAACAAGGCTGGGGAACGAACTTGCATACAGGTCAACCTCTTGTTAACAAACCTTGCCAATCCCAAGCTTGGAGAAGGAATATGGTGGAACAGGGAGAAGTAGAAGCAGCATGGCCTCCTCCTGCACAACAGTAAATTACGCATCCAAGCCTGCCCAGAGAACCATGTCATTTATAATCTACCCTCTGGCACCTTTATAGTTTAGACAGCTAAATCTCTTTCTAAACAGAATAATACAAATCAATTATTAAAGTGAAAAGGATATTTAAAAAAAAAAAATCTCTGCAATTTAAGACTCACGGACACTTTCTATTCCATCAGGACATGTGAACTGTGCCTTCTGTATACAATCAAAATTTTGAGTTCAAAGGTGCGTAAAGATTGCATATTTTCACTTATATTACTGATGTTCCATATAGAAGACTTCTGCTGTAAGCTAATCTGTTTTATTTGTAAAAAACACAGTCAGCTTAACATTCTTAAGCTGCAAAGAGCCAAAACAAGAGAAAGTTGACAAATTCTTAGTCAATAAGTATTTAAAATTTAGGAACTTCACTCATTTTACAAAGGTAGTTTATATGACTATTGCAATGAGCAAGTTTCTGATTTCAGAATGCTGAAAGCAACCATTTAACATAACCCTAGGAGGAAGGGGGGTAAAACTGCATTTTTCTGGTGAGTTTGTTTTCCAACATTCCTTTTTCAACCAGCAGTTTTAATAACATTAAGCAGTATTCTCAAGAAATGCTCAAGGATATAAGTGGAGTCTTAAATGAATTCCTCAATATGGTTTCTGTGCACTTACTTATCTCATAAATAATACCTCCCTCCAGGAAAACTCATCCTATTACGTATAGAAATTGCTTTTATCAAGTTCTAAAGGAAATGGTCTCTGCCTGCTTTTGTCCTTAAGCAACTAACATCAACTACAGAAGGGTTATTAGCACAAGAAAAAGTGCCAGAATCCTTTCTGTTGCTAACATGACCGCACACCATGAACATTGTATGGAAGATTTCCATTTTTAGATGTCTCCAAGAAGTAAGGCCTTTGCTGAATGTTCCTGTAGAATCTAATTCAAGTTTGGGGGAGGAGGGGATAAAGATATCATAACACCCTGAAATACTATACTCCATGTGCTGCGTCTTCTAGCTTGCTACTGACTCAGGGTACAAAGCACAATTTTGGATCTTCAAGTGGACACTCTATGTACAGAACCCTTTAAAAATCAAAAGCTTAGTACTAACGGGTTAGTTCTCTAATGTCTATCTATTAAGCTCTTGTTCATAATGAAATGCCCCAGCAGCTAGCAGGGCCAGCAAAGACTCCCTCCTCCCACATGCAGCTTTCAGGAATGCTGCTCTGTTGAAAAGGCAAAATTATCACTGCCCAACAACATGCAATTCCACAACAAAACTGCACTCCAAATGGCCTGATAAGAGAACAAGTGTATGGATTGTTACAGACTTATATCACCACCAAGGTGTATGAACTACCACAATGCTACTCAAAGAAACCAAAATTCTAATGCTCCTGTCCCATATTCTGTATTAGTTTGAATCTTGCCATAAAGAAAGTTGGCCAAAAAAATATATCTAAATAGTCACTTAGGACCTTTTAGCTACCTTCAGGATAAGAAAGCCAGAAACTATCCTGGTATTACAAGAAGCTGCAAGATACATTACACTAAATTATTTTCAGATTTCTAGAAGCGTAAGCAAGAGTTCATTTGGTGTTATAATTTGCCGCAGTTTGGATACTCTCCTACATTTGGACTTGTTTTGGGAAGTTTAAGTTGACATAAGTCTCACATCAGAAGAGATTCAAGGTGAGCATAAAAATTACAGTGATTTAGAACCACAACTGAATTTAAGTTTCTAAACCCACTTGCATTTTATCTAAGAATTAAAAAAGATGAATTTTAACAACGAAATAATCTGATGTAATGGCAGATGATGTTAGAATGACCTGTTGTGCTTACTGCAACTACCTCCAGCCTCACACTTCTGTGCCAGCTCATGCATGCATAAGCCATAAGCTCCTGATGAGATCACTCAGAGAGTTAATCCTGCAGAAATTGAGCTCTGAAGGAGAAAAGTGAGTACTTTCTGCAGGTTTAGCTCCCTGAATGAGCTCACCATGTGTCATCTGCCAGGCCATCAGAGTGGATGGCAATGCCTAGTGACGCTGAAGAGGGCAACAAGACTGTTTCCTTGTGGTAGAAACTATCCATTAGCCCAGCCAAAGGACAGGCCATAGTATTGCAAGACTGCAAGTTCACACTGTTCATCAGTTTTATTACTCTGTTATGCTTCTGCAGGCTACTGCTGACCTTAAAAATAACTTGAGTAACACTTTTAAGGTATCTAAAAATACAGATCCATTGAGAACAAGGGGTCTCTAAAAAACATTTAATATTCTGAGAACCAGGGGTTTTTGAAAAGCACATTTCGTATTCTAGCTTCTTTAAAAACTCTATGACAGTAACAAATCAAGATTTAAACAACGTTCTTCAAATACCTCCAAGCAAGTACTCTCACAAATACCTTGTCTCCCACGTTTGTTTTTTTCACTGCAAAATCTGTTAAATAGATTCTGAAAGTCATTTCCATGGCTCAGGAGGACTTGACTAATATTATGATAATATTCTTGGAGAACCTTATTTTTTTTTTAAGCAACGAAATGAGCATATCATGACTTTCATGGATGTTACCATCTTTGGTCTACATCCAAACACATGTTAAAAATAGTAAGAACAGAGTTATATTAAACCAGCAAAGTACAAGGTGTCTTGATGCAAAAGTTAGTTTACATAAAATAGAAAAATATTTTTCCAGCAGATGTAAATTAAAACAGCTAAAAGAAAAACACCAAACTGCATCCCATCTTAAGACACTGAACAGTCGGTATGTAGGGATTATGTGAAAAACTGATCCCAGTGAAACCATGCCTGAGATACTACTCTTAGAAGCAAAAATCACAGGTCTGAGAGTATGAATAAAAATTAGGGGTATATAAAATTCATGATTAACTGAAAATTTAAGTCGGTTCCTAAATGATTACATTAACTTTTCATTTCAAGAGCAGACAGGACACATCCAGAATAATATCAGGTTTTTCTCACTGTGTTCAAGGTACAAAATAACTATTTGAAATACCTGAATGCTTCAGGAATTTGCAACAATTTTTAAAAAGGCAAAGACTCTGAAAGCACCTTTAAATCACTAGCGTACCAAAGCAGTTTTTTAAAGGGTTTCCTTTCTCTCACTGAGGTATCCCAGAATTCATTATCTTAAAGTTATTTGCATACCAAGAACACATAAAGACTTCAAATATTTCTGTTCTCCCATTTCCATTATGCCAACACCATCAAGGACTCTCATCCAGAGATGTGAAAAATAGCCATCTTTTTATAACAGCAGCTATCGCCTCCTGAAGTTCCAAGAAAAAACATGGAGATATTGGGCATCAGCTTTGCTGGAACTTATCAACACCAGATAAAAACTATAAAGTAGCAGCACTAGGCATACAAAACACCTGGTGCTGTAGGCTGGAAATAGCAACACCAGCAAGATAATTCTCAAGGGTATTTGTTATTATTATATTAAATACCATCTTGTATTTCCTATTGAGATACCAAGTTTGTGTATGGCACCTGAGTGTATATATACTTAATAGTTCCATGAACACGTATACTTCCCCTAAACATAGCTGAATATAGATTTTTCAGGTGTTCCTTATCAAGTTGTATCTAATTACATCTCTGACCTCTGCCAAAGCAACAGCTGTCTCCTAAGGAAAGTAGTAGTTGTAGCATGAGAATCAGGGTTGTACTTGCTTCCTGTTTTTGCTTACAGTTACTATTCCAAAGGTGACCTCCCCCTCCTACCAAGTATACTAATATCTGGAATTTAACAGAAAAATTTACAATAAATACTAAGGGGAAAGGTAATAAATAAATAAATAAATATTGCATACCAAAGCCTGAAACCCCACTGCTGGCCACTGTTATTAGGTATTATGAAAAAAATGAAATAAAATTTATTTCAGAAGATGTCTGTGACTTCTACTTCAGGCCTGCCTTAGTATTTTTGTATCTTTTAAGAAAACATTTGCTCTACATTCAAAAACTAATCCAAGCCCCTATTTGCTATTAAGGACCCAAGAAAAATTTATGCCTCACCAAACTTTATTAGTGATTATAGGTTTCTAGATATACACCCCTATTTTGATGTACTAGGTCAACTATGGGAAAATAACCAAATAAAAGCAGTGGTGTTACACACCGAGTACACTATACTTCTTACCATAGCTACTACTGATGTTACAATAGCATAACTGTCAGAACATTTCTGGCACATTAACCATCATGTTGCCTCATGCCACGGATTCCAGTTACAATGCAAGTGGGGAAAACACTACACCCATATTGGCAGTAGTCTTTTTGCAACCCTTGGTAGCACTTCACTGAAGCATGAGGAGTGGTGGGAAACTTTCAAGGGGAAAAGGGTAACTAAGACAAGGCAACTAGCTGCCCTTGTAATCTGCAATCAATCTTCAGAGACACGTCAGGTCATGAGAAATTTCAAGATGACAACCCTTTCATAGTTCTCTTCCCACGGTCAGAAAAAAATAACACATGGAAAAGAAATACTCCACGAAAAAACTACTTTTTCACTAGCTTTCATGGTAACTTGCACGTAAGCCAAACAATGTACAAGGGTATCAATCACTTTCCTACTTAAATGCCTTTTCAAAGTCATGCACAAATTTATAAGCATGTTCAACCAACCCATATCAGCTGACTCACGTACTGTTTTCAGATATTGGTATCTGCAAACCTTTTACTGGATCTAGCATCATTGTCTGAACTCAGATGACTCAGATAAAAACAATGTGAAAACATAGTTTGTTTTCATGTTTAAAGTCTCCATTGGTCTTCCTGTGACAATAACAGGAAGAGCTGTACGGATCGATATGGAAGATTACTAATAGGGACTTTTCTTCTCCTACCCAACAATATGCACGTGACACTTTCTTAACCAGGTAATACATGTGACGCTTACCAGATCTCTGTGAAGCACCCAGTTTGCATGGAGGTAATGGATTCCATCGAGGATCTGGTAGAGTAGGGATTTAACCATAGATCTTGGCAACTGCATGGGCTTTTTATTTGCTTTTGAGGCACGGTGAAACTTGATAATATGCTAGAAATAAAACAAGCAGAAACATGAAGCATGTTATGTAGGGGTTTTGTTGCATTGTTTTTTTACAAACTATTAACACTAAATAATGGAATGAAATTCAAAGTTTGTTAAACTTTGCAATTGAAAGTAATAGTGATGTGCTCACAATTTTCTTAAAGTGCTTTCACTCTCTGAGTTGCTTTAAAAACACAGCTGCCAAGCTTTTGTTAATATCTAAAGACTGGCTACTTACCTCCAGTAGAGACTTTCTCCTCCCTCCCTCCTCCCCATTTGGGATCCTCTTATCCTCAGCAGCTAAAGCAGAAACTTCCAAGCCAGCAGTATCTACCAGAAAGAGGACCATACTCTATGCTTTCACACTTTCCCTCCTCCTCTCCAAAAGCACCAGGACACTGTATTCACAACTACATTAGTGTTTCCCCCCTAAATCAGAAACCCAGTAAAGAGAGATTAAGTAAATACTTGAATAAATTTGGAGCAGGGGGCACACAATAGGACACAAGTTCAAAAACCCCACACAACATTAGGGTGAGATCATGTTCAAACATCTAACAATGTTTATACTCTTTCTAACAAGTTTTGGGTGTATGACTTCACCGATGATGACCAGCTTTTTGATTACAGAAGTCAGTCAGCCCATTAGAAGACAAATACCACTTGAAAACAGGGAATGTAGAAAAGGAACCCAGCATTAGTCAGTTGAAGAATGAAAAAAAAAAATCATTAAAAGATTACTGAATTATCATGAAATATTCATAATCTAATTAATACTCATTGTATGATCAATGTGGAGATGGTGAGTTAGGCTGGTTTTGCTACTCTGTGGAAGAAATAAAGTGGGGTGAGGCCACTCTACCTTTTCAAACCTCAGACAAAGTGGAGCTACACAAGGCATAAACCCAATCTTAACATATTGCCATTCAGTGAACTATTAAATCCATTTGTTCTGGTGAAAAAATAAAAAAAAAATAAAAAAAATAGAAAAAATCTCCTTTTTGAAGGCAATTCAAAGAAGCATCTCAGATAACAAAACAGTTTTCAATTATGTGCTTTCTGAAAGACAGAAATAATAAAGGCAATTTGCCTTTTTAGTGAAAGCGATTCAAAATGCTAATTTGCAGACTGACAAGACTACTAATTACCCCGTTCTTTAAACAGCATTTGTCTAGTTCAAGATCATCCCCCTCCCCAGGTTAAAGATGTAGCCAATGGCTGTGCTTTCATTAGACCTCTGCTCCCTCCACCATCACCACCCGCCAAGTCTGTCACTACTGGTCCCAGTGCAAATGGTAACAGGTTAATGTTTCCTCATGGTAAATGTTACCTCTGGCTGTCACCAGTTCTCTAGCTGCTGCCAAACTGTGCTTAGCAAACATCTAGACAATACTGGTTAAAGAGAAATCCAAAAAAAAAAAAAAAAAAAAAAAAAAAAAAAAAAAAAAAAAAAAAAAAAAAAAAA
>NDXB01005096.1:103976-129149 GCA_002631895.1 Agapornis roseicollis
AAAAAAAAAAAAAAAAAAAAAAGGCAAAACACATCAGAACAACAGCCTGAGTACTGCCTTATCAACAGCAACATTCCCACTGCGCCTTCCACACTGCGTGGACAACAGTGATGGATGAATATTTAAAAAAGTACAGAAAAGAAATCTACACAATTATCAGTTTTTAATATACAAATGAGCATCAGTAAAAAAAACAAGCTCTTAGCACCTGATCCTTTAATTATGCAATCACTCTGAAAACTATAATGGAAAACCTCAAGGGACCATATCCTTAGAAAAGTTTTTTCTTATCACATCACAAGAAGCCTGTGTCAAAACTTCAACTAGGAGTCCCTGCCTTCCAGTACGGCACAATGCTCACCACATAATGACCTTCATATGTAATTACAATATGATTTATAAATCAGTAATGATACCATAAACTTCCAAATGAATATCTTTATTAAACATGGTATAAAAAAAATACAGGAGCACCAATGGGCAAAGGTCACAACACAAAGACACATAAATCCAGTCCTTTTTCAACATGCATGTAATCACTAAAAGCATAGAGGAGGGGAAGATGTTTTCTTGTGGCAACTCATAGCAGCAGCATCCCCTTTCTTCCTCTCATTACCAAGGAACACCTAAGTGAACTTTCGAGGCAGAATATCTGCCCTTACGCTGAGCTTTAGGTATGCAAGTTACCTCTAAACCAGAGCTAGCGTAACTAGATCAGCACAATGCTAAGCTAAGCTACCCAACCAGACTTGACAGCTGAGGCTTCCCACCACACCAACCAAAGCTGGCACACGCTGCAGAAGATGACAAAGCTTGCTCTTATTTGCCTCTGAAATGCCACTTACACACATTTTTAAAATCATCTTGCTTTGATGCTTGCTTTTCCCAGTCAGAAAGGCTAAGGAAGCAAGCTCCTTTCTTGAAAGAGTTACTGAATTGCGGAAGTGAATTAAAACTGATAGCTTTAAGTAGGCATGCACTATCACTATTAGATAAAATTAAGTTTCCTAATAAAAATTAAAAATAAAAATTATTTTTGCCAACTTACTCTCCTGAAGTGTGTATTTGTCAAACCACAAACTTCATCCTATCACAGTTTACATTCAAGAAATGAACAAAAATTAAACTAAAAACATACTGCAAGGCCAAATAATACAGGGAACTGAAAAGCTGCATTTGCCCCATGCAGAATGAATCCACAGTGGTTGTGATCAACTCCTACCCTCAAGTGTTTTATAGAAAAAGCAGTTCATCCAATTTCTTGTAGGGAACTACCCATACAAAGAAAGCCCAACATACATACCCAGTGCTAATTTGTGATTTTAATGGCAGTGTGCATCTAAGAAACTGAAGGGCAAATAAGTGCAATTGCTGAACAATATCTTTTCTACTGGAGGCAGCAAGCCCAAGCTTTTTCCTATTTCTGTATATTTTCAGAAATATATCTATATGACTCCATCACTTCTGTGGGAAAATATTCCTGAAATGGAGGAGCAGAGTAAGCTCCAATGGCCAAGGATACCACAAGAGTACCATTATGCTAAAGGAATTTCTTAAGCAATTCTGCTGACTTTCGGAAGGTAGGGAGATGAGCTCTGAGTCAAAATATTTAATACTTAAAATCCAAAACCCCAGGTATAGAAATGGCTGCAGGTAAAGGCACAAACTAGTATGTTCTTTATATAGAACTGCACTACTCAAGTGATGAGGCACTCTCTACTAGCTTCACTTCCTGAATATTTGCAAAGTACAGCCTCAAGTACAGCATATAAAGGCTATAATCTTAGACATAATAAAGGTACAAATAACTTACAGGAATTATAGGAATTGTAAGCTGTTTCCCATTCCCTAGATGACTCCCCTAACCAGTAGGCTTCAAAACCACACTCCTCCTTTCTCTCAATCAATAAATCTTTTTGCAGAATCACACAGCATCAAGACTGCCCCGTGAGTTAGGAGTACAGATTTGAAACCTGACACATAGAATAACATTCTTTCCAGGAACCAGGAGGTGCATTTGGACATTGCAGCTTTAGGTATGCTCGAGTTCTTTGCTGAATCTTACCGCTAATGGATAACCACTAAGAATAAAGCATAAGGACTTCCACAATTCAGTCAAGTCAGAGAGGAGTGTTTGTAGCAAGAAGACACAATGAAATAGCTTCAGCATTCTCTGCATCTTTTTTCACTGTTGCCCTCTAATGATGACTTAATTCTCATATTCTGATAGATCAACTGGCCACAAAAGCTGGAAAATAGCCAGTGCTTTCACCAAAAGTTTAAGGAAGCCTTAACTGTTTGTGTGCACCATACCATTCACAATGCCACAGAACAGAAACCCACCCACACCATTATCCAGTCATAATTTAATCTAAATTAGTTCATTTGAACACTGCAGATGCAAGCTTTCCTTCTCATATACCTAAAATGCTTCAAAATGAAAGAACACGTGTCATATGAGGTAAATGAAATTCCAGCAATATTCAAATCTATTCAGCAAAAAGTAGCCAAATTGCTTTTCCCTTCTGTTCATCTGTATTTTCATATTCCTAAATCTTAAAAGCGTGCTGCCCCTGATTGGATTCCAAAAACATTGTGAGCCAATTAAGTATTCACTTTTGAAAATAAATATAATGTAAAAATATTTCTACTGCTTTTACATATTTTGTTTTAAATTTAAACAAGGCATTAACTTTGTGGCAGTGGTTTTAAGTTTATACTCTAAATTAATACTTCACCGAACAACATTAAAGAACATAGAATGGAATTTATTAATATTCTAGAAAAGTAATGAAACCTCCAGAGGCATGCCATAATTTGCTGTTTGCAATATCTGGGACTAGTGGTTTTGTTTCCTAACTGCTTATTCCCAATTTCCAACTCCAAAAAATAAAATAAAATTGTCAGGAAAAAATGGAAGAACTGGCTTATTTAAGTAGACCATTTCAGCTTTTGCAAAGACAAGACCATATAAACAATAACAGAAAGAAATTAAGAGCTATGCATTTGGAAAGAAAATGCAGTGGTGACTTATGAAACAATATTTAATCTAGTCTTCAATTGGCCTTCTATGTTACCTAATGTGTTGAGATTGATGTGAAAATTGGCTGATGAAAGAACTATGTACATTTTCTAAATCCTTCACCATAAGCAATGCATGATAATATAGAACAAACTCATTTGGTTTCATGAAAGCCCCTAGTATTTACCAAGCAGTTAAATAAGCATTCAAAAAGATCCTAATTTGAGCCTGCTTCAAGGAAACCAAGCTGATGCAAACATACTCTCTGTGCCATCTCATTCCTGATTCTGAGAACTGCTCTTCTGTATAACAGAGGTTAAAACGAACAAATCAGACCTGGAAAATCTTCATGAAAGTAAGAAGCCAGCTAAAGGAGAGATTTTATACATCTGACTAAATGCAGTTACAGTTTGAGGTCCCACCTAAACAGACATAAGATGATTTATAGACCTGAAGGCACAACCCCCTAGAAAACCTTACTACTTGAGTTCTACTGTTTAAGGTGATGCTTATTTCAAGCTTCCATGCATCTCCATCAAACAGAAATGCAATCATGTCAACACAGATGCTTCTCGCTGCTGAAATAAACTGTCTGCTCCCACACTTCAGCAAAAATCTTTCCTTCTATCCAATCTCTAACCCAGCCTTTGAGAAGAAAAGAGAATTATGTTAGTGCACCAATACAAAGTAAAACTACATTTTAATATTGAAGAGATGGAATCTTGAATGCACGTTAAATCTGTGCCAAGGTCAAGAGGAAGATACAGATCATATGGCTTCAAGTCTCATTTTAAACAGAAAACTATTTCCATCTCATCTCTTCAGCAATCGATACCCAAAAAAAAAGGTAACTAATATATTGTTGAGTGCTAAATGTAAAGCACTTAAAAGGCTATGGGACAATAAATCAAAATCTAAAGGGGCTACAAAAACTAACCATGCAGTGTTTGCACAATTTTAAAATAGAAGCAGCAAAGATAGATCCAACTAACTTGTTTGTTGCTTCAAAAATAAATCATAGCTTCAGATGGCTACACTAAGGACTCATTTCAGACACACACACAAAAAATTGTCAAGGGTATATCACAAATAAAATTTAATAAAATCAAAAGTGGGTAAAAGTCTTTCTACAACAATCACGTAGGCTTCCAATTTTGAAAGCATTACAACTACCAACACACAACAGCCCTTAAAAGATAAGATAGGAAAAAAACATACCTCAACACATTCTAAACAGTGTCAGTACATGGCCATCAAGTATCACTCTTAGAATGTCATTAACCAAAGTGTCAAACAAAAAAGCCAATCCCAAGTGACAATAAGTGAACATTTTAAGAAACATTGAAAGGAGCTTTAATACACTAAATTTTGCTAATGTCAACTTGCTTCAAATACCTAAGCTTTGAAACACAGAGCAGATATAAACAGGTTCAGTATCATTTTCCTAAGTTTTGCTGGGGTCTTTCCAGGTCTTCTACATCTTTCAGACCTAAATATGTCAAAATAAGTCTATACAATGACAACAAAACCCATCAGAATTCAGCTACCCTTTCTGCAACACTCAGTATTCACACCACTCTTCACATTAATTCTTCACACACTTCATCCTTTTGTACACTTGCCTCTGTCTCTGAGGTCTGTTCCTACCTGTTGTTTCCTCCAATTCTCATGCCTTGTGGTACAAAAAATGAACCCACACACAAAATACCCTCAAATCCCTACGACTCTGGCAGAAAAAGCAAGTTTTGTGAGTGACAAGCACATTCTCAGAACAGACAGCTATCAGCAAGGAATGTCGCTGCTCTCTTGTAAGAAATCCAACCACCACTTTAGTGTCAAAAACCCCCCATCCATTATATTTGGAAAGGATAAATCATGCTGTAAAGACTTTTGGTGATAGTGGCTGACAATAAAAATCGTAACTTCAATGCAACCAAACCCTATGCTAGCACACTCCTTTCTGTGCCAACAAATCTTAACCTTCTTCTGCCAGCTAGCACAATCCTGTATTGCTAAATATGCACACTATAGAGCAGACTGAACAAAGAATCACCTAGTGGAGCAGGAGTGAATTAAAACAAAAACATATACGTGATTATAGAAAATTAACAGAGACAAAAATAACACTGCTACACTAAGTATTTCTATGTATGTAAAAACTACTCTTGATCAATTAACATCTGAATTATCCTCAAAATTAAGAGCTAAACTGAAGCTTAGCGGAAGAATTGTAAGTGGTTACACCATACTTGAGGAATACTTTAAAAATCAGATCTATTAGAAAACATTCACATGACTTAACAAATGTGCAGGTTTATCGCACAAATTAGTATGCAACACCCACGCTATTTCATTTAGCATTTAAGAACGTTATTCAAAATGTTGTTAGCTGAAATTAAGTACATTTATTTGCATACTGAGAGAGTTAGGTAGTGCTAGGAAATCCACACGTAGGAATAATATTTTCTATTTTCCATTATTTGATTATTATTTTTAGGTACATTTAGCTATGCTATAATCTCTATCCTACATTTTAAAAAAGCAGAATATATACATAACAAGTGTTTCACATAATACAAAGCCAGTCTGGCTATATATTTTTGTTACTATCAACCGCAATTTCAAGCTGAACTTTACTCCGTGTTTCTTGGTGGTATTTGCTGCTAAGCAGTTAGTTATTATTAGATTCCAGTGAACTGTTAACAAGAAACAAACATTCAACCAAACCAAAAAAAAACAAAAAAAAAACAAAAAAAAAACAAAAAAAAAACAAAAAAAAAACAAAAAAAAAACAAAAAAAAAACAAAAAAAAAACAAAAAAAAAACAAAAACAAAACAAAACCAACCCATATATAAATGGTCTTGGATAGTGAACGTATCATCACATACAGTATTATCAAATAATAATTAATTTACTTAGTTATTAAGTGACCAACAATAGTTCTTACAGCTATAAAACAGATTCAACACATTTTACTGTGATAGAAGTGTCACTGTTTTTCAGAATGAAATGAAAAAAGAGTAATTCAGAAGCTTCTGATTTCAATTACAACAGAGATTTCCAGAAAAGGCGATGTTAAAGCTTTGAAGTTACACACACATATTAAATGAGTCACAGAATTAACTCTGTACCATAGCTAAAAAAGCAGATACCCTATCAACTCCAAAGACGTAAAAAAAGAGAGTTACAAAAATGTTGCTTACAATCAAAAATTAAAAATACAGAGCCTATGCAATTGAAGATATTGAATGTGTGATGACCTGCATTACGAAAAGGAAAATGTGTGCTTCAGAAAGTATCTGAAATACTAAAAATCTGATGCTGTAAAAGTATAAGAGAGTAGCTTGGAACAAAAGCAAAGCTCTAGCATTATAACCTATCTGGTGGGTACAACAAACAGCTGACCTCCAGAGCAGATCACATTTGTATCAAACTTTTCGTAAAATCCAATTAACTAATTATGAAGTATTTAATGTCTTTTATAGAAATTTGAATAATTAAAGTGCATAAGCTTCATATAGAAAGTTCTGGACAGCAGTATACAACTTAAGACTAAGTTAAATAAGAACATACATGAAAGTTAAATAGGAAAAAAGTTAACACCTACTTGTAAAACAGCAAAAATTCATGCATGCAAAACAACAAAAAAGGTCAAAAATTAACATAGCAGAAAAATACCATTACCAGTTGGAGGAATTGCACTTTTTCTTGGAAAGATTTAATCCGTGCATAGTTTTGTAAGACTTTAAAATCCTAACTGTGTACTGAAAAATGTAGCTTTAAAAAATGGTATCAATTTGATTTGTTGACTTAAGATGAATTCAGCTATGTGTTAACTGAATTACTGCTTCTTTTTTTTTTTTTTTTGTAATTCTGTATCTTTCAACATAAATTAATCAAGGCAGAAAGCCTGGATACAATTTGAATTAAAAGCATCCAAGACCTTACAAGTAGATACTAAAAAAGGCATGTCCCTCAGAAGGGAAGGAACAGGAGATGGTTCTGTGGCTATGAATATGTGAACCTGGAAGTTTTCAGACAACTGGAATATAAAGGTATGAGACTGAAGCAAGTTACCAAGAATTAAGAAAGGATGTGGCCTATCATGTATGAGATGTTCTGTGACATCTGCGGACAAACACATTTTTAACCTTCCATCAGACGCTTTTTTTACATTGAAGTATAAGCTAAGAAATCTTGCATTCACTTCATGGCAGGCACGTATATAAGCAGTGATGACAGTGTAGACAATACAGTATAAATGAACATATGTGGTACATCCAACAGCCTAAGAACTTTATCAGCTGACAGAGACTAATAGCCAAGAAAAATCATAAGGAAATCATTTGTGGATTACACTAAGAATGCTGGTAATTAAAGCAAACAAGAGTTATAAATCGACTGGTCAAAAGTACTTCTCTATTCTTTATTGTAATCTCATGAATGGCTTTGCATTAGTTTGCATAACGTAACTTGAGATGTAATGAAGGAAAAGTCTTTCATGGTCTTAGTTATTAAACACTGAATATCTTTAAGGGAAGGACAATGTAATACATCTTCATCAATACCTGTCACTTAGTTGAAATTAGCATAGCTTTCTTCATCCCTTGGTAATGCTATTGAACACAAGTTACACCAAATTACAAAGTATGCCGCTATCTATACCCAAATTTCAGATTTGAGCAGCCTAATCCTTGAGAATTAAATACAAAGTAGAAAAAAAAAAAAAGATGTTGCTCACCATAAAAGAACTTTTTAATAAGCTGAACTGGCACCATCGTGTTTCCTTATTAGAATGGGACTTTTTTTTTTTAGTATTACAACATGAACAGAATAAGATAGCATCTAATATAGTTTATTCATCTCTTGCCAAATGTTTCCAGTACAGAAGCTGAAAAATGTAATGATTTTAATTAATCTCATGTTTGCAAGTGATTAGCATTTACTCTTCTCACTGAAGCTAACAGGAGTTACTAAAGCTGGGCAGCTTTGAAGAGAAGGATGATTCCCACACTTACAGACGGATTTTGCTAAGTAACTCAAAGCTACCTATATTTGAAACTGTTGGTCTCTGGAAATCTACATCTCTCTAGTGACAGTACATCCAACATTCGAAAACTTAAACCCTTCTAAACCGATATCCACAATAAATAGACTTATTATTGGGTTTATGTAGTGCTGGGGGAGCACATGGTACTAAGCAGTAACAAAATGTGCCAATCCCCTACTAAAATTTCTACCCCAAAGACTTGAAAGGGTGCAAGCTGTAAAGCACAGAAAATGCAAAACACAATACAACACAAACAGAATGACAAGTGATTGTTATTACTGAAATGCGTTACAAAATTAAGTGGATTTTGAGGAGTTTTTGAAGGAGGATAGTGAAGGATCTTTACGTACGTTAATTGGGAGGCTGTTCCATGTGTAGGAGGCAGCGTGGAAAAAGACACAAAGTTGGGAGTGAGCAAAAGAGACAAAAGGGGAATTAAGAGCGATGCTTGGGAAGTGCTGACAGTAAAGGAAATGAAGACCAAGTTTAAGCCAGAACCAAGAATGCCTTGAACATGGCTAACTTTATGCATGGGAGGAAAAAGAATTCCTGGCAAGGGCTTAAGAAGCAAGGAAACATGGGCAATTACACAGGAAAGGAGAAATGATTTGTGTAGCATGTCCCAAAGAAAAAAAAATAATAATAAAAGAGCATTAAGAAGTGGGAGACCAGTTCACATCAAATAACTAGTGTAACAAACATTTCAGTCTCAAACAATAGAAAAGAATTAACTTCTTTGTGATTATGACTAAAACCCAGCCAGATGTGAGGAGTGGTAAGAACATTAGACTGCAGTGAGTCTTTATCTAAAGCTGTTAATCATGTGAAAAATCACCACACACTGTAAAACACACACACCCAACATAAATTCAAATGGAAAAGGTTAGAAAAAAAGGTGTTTTAAACATGCCATTCAATGTAGCAGTTCAATGTGTTTGTTGTTATTGTTCTATAAAATGCATAAACTCATTTGATGCACAAATAAATTCTGTCCACACAGTGTTTAAGCTGCTGCATTCCTATTCATCACCACTGTCACCAGTTATGAGAAATACACAACAAACTCTCAGCATACACTAAGCTTCGATGAAGAAAACTTCTAAAATACAAAGCTACTACATTTGAAAAATTAAATGATCTTTCCAAAGCATATGAAAGGGAATGAAATGCTATGACTTTACTTGTTCTGAGTCAGAAGTACCTTTTTACATGGTCTAAATTTATTTTCCTTTCAGATTACAACTTTGTATCATTTACAGGCACGTATTAATCAGGTTTTGAGAGCTAAGTACAAAAAAACCTGACCAATTTGTTACTAGTAAAAGCAACTTCTGTATTACTGAAGCTTTAAAAAAATAATATTGGAATTAATATTGCCACTTCCTCTACTTGCTGGTATTGTCAAAGAAATTACAAGCATATTGACTGTTCTTAGTAAGTGTTTGATTACTTTTGGTTTTAAGCACAAATCCAGGTCTAAGGAACTCATACCTTATCAATAAGTGTGGAGCTTAAATGTTTGTACTTGAGTTCAACTCATAATGTCATTGATACCCACCTCTACAACAGATTATATCAAGCCATAATTTGCTGGAAACTTAAGCATGGACATCTAAGTCTCTACTCTTCTTCCACATAGCGATACTTCATTAGTAGGCCAAATTAGCAGGGCTTACTTATTTTCTTTCCACTCCTGCTGTCGCAAATTTACTGTTTAGAATTAGATGATTGAATGTTGGTAATTTCCACTGTATCTCAGTGACAGGACTCAGTAAAGCAGTCTCTCCTTGTTTTCTTTGTGTGTGTGAGTGTAAGTATGTGCAAAACTGCAGACAACCAGAAAACATTAAATACTCAATTCAGGAATGCTTTTCTTAAGTCCAATTACAGCTTGTAGAAAAATTCTTTTAGCTTCAGAATACAATTTGACTTGAAAAAAGTTTACATAGCCTTTCACAGGTTTTTAAAATGTACAAATAACAGGATGTCAGTTAGACCTTTAATTACAGAGAAAGAAATTCCTGTATCTCTGCGCTATACGAACGTATGCCATATACATGTCACTTTGAAACAGATTATAATACACTATCTCAAACACCAAGGGAAATCTCTACTTACCCACAAATCATGTTCAGCATAATCAAACAGCAGCCAAACCTTTCTGTCACTATGAGAAAGGAAAACCTTCTGCAATGCAATCACGTTAGGGTGCTTCAACTCTCGTAAAAGCTGCAGAGAAATAGAGAAGCTCTTGTTACTTCTGTGCTTGTGAAGAAAACACAACAGAACAGGTTTTAGCACAAATTGCAACGAGTAACACTAAAACAGGCCCTAGAAGAGACATTACTGATTGGGTACATTAAGTTCACAAAGGTCAAAATCAAGACATACACAGCCTCTGTGGCATGGGTTGGTGCTCTGCCAGCACAGCTGACCCTGAACCAGCTACCTTTGTCCCATACTCAGCACACAGCTGTCCATCCCACATGCCCTCAGCTTCTATCTTTAATTTCAAGATGTTATTACACACAAACATAACCATTATCAAAGGTGAACATCAGGATTTGAGTATGCCAGAATGTAGCTTACGCAGGTGATCCAGTTCTTTCTGTCGATAACACAATTCTTGATCACCACCTAATTACTGTATTACTGACAATTTTCTTTTGCATTGGATCCCTGTCTGACTTGCCTTGAAGTCCCCTGGGTGGTTGTTCTCAGAACATAAAAGCATTTTCAAAGGAAGGTTTACCAAAACCATTTTTCTAATGGTTGTTGCAGCTACTATCCTGTAATCCAGAAATAAACCCAAGCTTATTTACTGGTTGACAGAATGAAAACTAGGCCTCATGACTAATTAGACAGCACATTAAAGGAGGCACCACTGTTGAAGTCATCCTTCTGCCAGATTAAATCAGTCTCAGGAGGAGTTGGGCAGCAATACTCCCAAAAATAAAATTTCCATGAAATCGCCTTTTTTTTTCCCCTCCATACTGCTATCTCTAGAATGATTGATCACTTCTGTTTTATCTGTAATTGCTTGCATCTGCAGCACTAGTATATAAATTGCCAAGAATCAATTTATAATGGCAAAACAGTAAATGGAGTAGGTTCCAAGGCACATTTGAGAGAAATTAATCTTCCTCTTTCTTACCTTACAGAAAAAGGCTCAATACATCTATTTGGGGGGGAAAACATAAGGAAAAGGATTAATCTGAAATTATAATATCCTTTTTCTATGCAGATATCTGTCAAGACAAGAAATCTTCTAAAGTATATTACAACTGCTTAAATCTATTCCACTTTTCAGAATATTAAAACAATTAAATAATTTTTCTCCCATGTAGGAAATGTTTTCTTCTTTCTGTTTCTTCCTCTCCCTAACACTAAGCTGTAAAAGTAAGAAATTTCTCGCTAATGAACTGATCAATAGTCATGTCCAGGTACCCCTTATGGGATAGAGTTATAATAATTTCGCCACTTAACAAATCATAGCAACTTGCAGGATTATAAACTAACAGAACACTGCAGATTGAAACCATTTCTCTGACATGCATCAAGAGATGTTGCTTGTCTATAGTATTATTAAAAACTTTTTCAGTAGGGAATGTGATGCTGATGCCTTTTTTCTTTACTTTTTTAAATAAAGAGTATCTCTCATTTTATGATAATTTTTAACTATAAACCATTATAGTAGGCATATTTTTTTTTGATTGTGATTAGATTTTTCTTAAAGATACTGTTGGCAGCAATAGCAATATAAAATAACTCCAAATTTTTGTTGTTTTTTAGGGATGGGGGCAGGGGGGGAAGCATTATCTCAAAATAAATTAAGTAAAACTTTGCAGTAGGAAACAGCCAAAGAGTATATAGTTCCGTATCAAATGCTACCATACAATAAACAAGTTAACAGAAATATTATATTGAGGATAAGGTTAAGAAGAATGCCTGAACTGCTGTGCATTTTCAGTAAGGTGGTATATGAAAATGAGACAGGAATATGTATACTCTGCAGCTCTCAAACATCTCTGCTCACACCATGATTCACAGAGAAAGCAGTGTGCACACAGCAGTGGTCACCATTTATCAGAACAGCCTGATTAATAAATGAAACCCAAAATCTCTCCTTTTCATGCAAACCAGTGAAAAGGATACTTTCTTATTAAAGCGGTACATTTCTTATCCAAAACAATGACATACAATCATTTTCAATGAGTAAGTTATTTCTAATGCATTATTCTCCTTTCTGATTCAACACAGATGACACAAGAAGCATTCTTACCCAAACCCCACATTTTTCACACAACAGAATCAAATTACTAGTGGTACGATCTTAAATAGCAATTTTTGTAAAACACATGAGAACATGAGGAAGAGATCATTATGGCACTTTTATACTACAGGTGTTGAATTTCTAACAGCGAACATCTGTATCTGAACTGAAGCTGTAGAGCACTCTGAGGCCAAACAAACAGGCTCTGCAAAAAAGTTCCACAGCTGTTTTTGAGCTACTGGAGCACTGGTTACAGTTGCAGCCACAAACGGCAAGAGCTCCCACCAGATTAACAAAGTCTGATTTCCACAGGTTACAAGTGCACTCTCTACTCGCCTGCTTCTCTTCTATGCTCAAAAAAGCTAGCAATAATTCATTTTCAATAAGCCATGTTGTAAATTAACATGTTAATAGCAATATGGTTATTTTGAAAGTTGCAATCTAGAAGGTGCCAAGATGTTCCCAACACATTAACCATAAGGGCAACATTAGCCTTATAAAATAATGGTTTTTCTCTCAAAAAGAGCAGTTACAAAGCAAAACATTTCAGAGTCATGAATCAGAAACTAAAGCTTAGGGTACAAGTAACTAGCACAAGGCACAAACAGAAATGTTGGTCAGTTTTATGTCTAAAAATAATCTCATCTAGAGACACAACTACAGCAGAAGAGAAGGTGACCACTGAACTGATGTCATCCACAGGTACATAGAGAGATGAGCAGAGTATTCAAAAAGCACCAGAAAGATGCTGTCAGAAAAGAATATAGGGTAGAACCCAACACACAGCTATGGAAATCAAGAGACAGCAAATCTGAGACAAGTGTTATGACAACAAGTATTGATCTAAGGTTTAGCTAAAAGAAGCCAGAGATTTCAGAAATAGTATTTTCATTAAAGAAGACAGGTGGAAGCCAATCATATGAAAACATGAGGATGTATTTAAAGCTACTTGTGAAAACATGAGGATGTATTTAAAGCTACTTGCATCATGGTTGTATCAACTACCTACTCTCATGACTTTTACATTTAACTAGAATTTAGCCAATATTTAACTGCTACACCAACCACCTAACTCTATTGTCATTAATTTTTGTCTAAATGGCTTAAAACTCACGTTACTTTAAAGGATGTCAGAGCAGCACTTAGTTCTTCAGCTAACCCTAATCCTGAAAACAAAGCAAAACCAACCCATCTCATGCTAGATTTCTCACTTTGCATTTTCCACCAGCTTCTGCTGTGAAGGCCTGGGGGTTTCTATAGTCTTTGCACAGGCTGATAACAAACCTGACTTCAAATTCTTTGAATAAGGGAACAAAAGAGCTAACTTTTAAATATATTGTCCAAATACAAGATATAGGGCAGAAATGGGGGTGGGATGGTGTCATAAGACTAGTTAGGTAAGACTTTAGCTTAATCTAATGGCTCACCTTCCAGTTTTGCCCTTCCACTACTGCCTTTATTAGTTATCACATGCCACATACATCTAATAGTTGTCATCCATTTTTTCTTGAAGTGGTTGAACTTTTGTTGAACACCATAAATGTGCATTTTAGTCCTATCCAGAAGACCAAGGACCATATCAGAGACATGGAAAATCACTGTCTACAGCTTTTCTGCACTACAGATTGCTAATGCCAATTTTTCTTAGGTCTTGTGCAGAAGCAAATCAGTTTGGAGATTTGGTTAATTCAAGTCTAAAAAAGCAAGAAGAAATTAATATACTGTCCTAGTAACTGAACAATCCCAGTGTACCTGACAAAATTTTATTACACGTTTACAACCTGGACATAAAAAATCTACTAGAATTTATTACTAAGTGAACACAGCATCATCTTTTAATAGTTCTTTCCCTTATTGTTTCTCTATAATTTAAGTTATATCACACCCAACCTGCAGTAAAATGCTAACAAAAGCCTGTTTCTCAGGTGCATTCCAGTACATTTGTTTCCTGGTAACAGCACACAAAGCAGTTTAGGCAGAAAGTCATTGAGAAGGGCATCATTCTGAATTATCAACATCTGTGTAACTTTGTTCTGTGCAGTGGCATTCTTGTAAACATATTAATTTTTGTTATTATTATTATTCTACTGGTCAAGAGAATTGTACAAGCATCATTGCTCATCACAGTTCTTTGCTGATGCCACAGTCTCAAATCTTATAATGCTGCATTTGGATAGCTTAAGTAGTATGAAACAGCTTGTAGGATTCCAGGCAGTTACACACTATAAACAAAATTGACTGCAATTTCTTCTGCTGATGAGTAAGTTCTCACAAGGGATACCAACCATTTCCCTCACAAGCAAATGCCTCTTGCAGGGGAGGGGTGGGGGTCATGATGGGGAAGTTAGGTTTGCAACAGAACTGATGGAAAAGCTTGAACCATTGGAAACATAATGTCAGCAGTCCAGCTAAACTAGACTTTGCATGGAAAATCAAAATTAAACAGTAAAGATTGTCTAGCCAAGGAAGGAACACAAGAATGCACAAGTGCAGGTGGTGTATCATATAGTGTTAATAGAAAAATAAAAATCTAAAAATAGTTTATCCCATGTTTTAATGACAGCTATGATGATACTGATCACGGAGAGAGAGAACACACACATAATGGAAATGCCTCACATTTAAGAACGTAAAAATGAGCACAAGTCAGACATAAGCAGAACTCAGAGGCAGCATCATATGATTAACAGATAGGGCACACAGATTTATAGAGGGGACAGGGAAGGGAGACAACCCCTTTGCAGACCTGCTAATCCAAAGCATGCAAAAAAATTTTGAAACAATGAATATAAATAAAGATGTACTAAACCCAAACAACACTGATTTTCTTCTCTGGTAACTGATTTTCTATACAAACAGAAGATCTGTGTTCAAATTTTAACTTTATAATAGTAGACTTTGTCTGATGGGAAAGATGACAAAGGCAAGAATTTTGAGGTGAGCAAGAACTTACCTAAAAAGCCAGCTGATGATGGAAAAATTTTCAAGGTAAAGGAGTTCTATATATTAACTATTTGCAGAGTTACAAAAGAATAGGTATTGTAACTGTTAATAAAATCCATCTCAGAATCCATATCATGAGCATGAGTTAAATTATCTGATTAAATAAAGGCAGCATTCCCAAAGGAGTGTGATAATACATCATCTTTTATGATACTTTATACTATGACTGAATAAACAAAAGGTAACAGAAATGGGATGAAGCACAAAATCTGAATTCATGCACTTACACACTAACCAAGAGTTTCTACTATAAACTGAGAAGTCATCGGAAACAAGTGACAAAATGGCAGAACTGGATTTCTATAAAATAAATTAAGAGGGTAAATCTAATATTACATATACTAGTTGAGGTATTTAGAGAAAGAGATGCATTGATACCAATCCCCAAAAGGTTTCTGTGGTATATTTCTATAATACTGAATGCAGTTTTCTCTTCCTGTACTCAAATACCTTCCCTTCTACACGCACACAGAGAGATGAATTCACCCTGAAAGAGGAAAAGCGTGACCAAAGGAGCAAATAGTCTATCTCTCAACAGGGAAGAAAGCTTGCTCAACTACTGTAACTGATCAAATATTGAAAGGAAATAAGATCAGTGTCCACTAAAATACAAAGGTGTGAGCACCAAAGATGAAAGACATAATTACACTAAATGACAATCATGGTTCAAGAATAAACTGATATAACTGGTAAGAGACAAATTTACCCTGCAAGATGGCATCTCATGAACAGGAAGGCTCAGGAATAGTTTCTCAATAGCAGGGAAAACAGCATATCTCGTTTGCAGCTTAATCACCATTGGAAAAAAATTACTCGATGAATCTGATCTAACAGTAAGCCAATTCAGTAATGCAATGCTTATGCACTTCCCAGAAGCCTTCATGAAAGGTGGGTTTGGTGAGCTTGTACTGATCATCTGCAGCAGATGAAAAAAATCATGCACTGATTGACAGTCAGCTTCCACAGTAATTCAGTTTAAACTCTTTGAACTTCACCTACTAACTTCCTATCACCATATAACACAAGTATCTTTTACCTGAAGCAGTAAAAACAACTAGAAAGCCTCTCGCTCTTCTAAGGTATAGAAAGTTCTGCTGGTTTCCCCCCAAAGAAAAAGCCTTCTGTGTCACAGAAGGAATAGAGTTATGCTGTCACTAATATAAACAACATGGTGAATTATGAAGGTGTTTAGCACATGTAAAAATAGTCAGACAGCACATTCCTCAAAGAAATAACTCTCACATGGAAATAATTTTACACCATAGGATGAATAATGCTTTCTAGCTACCACCTACAAAAGCAGGGTGAGGACAGACACTTTCATCTTGCTGTGAAGGAAACCTAAGAAAAATCTGAGAAAACTGGGAGACAAGCATTGCTCTCGCTATGACACTAGTAAAACTTGCAGTAAACATGTATTTCTGTGTCAGTGATGATAAAACCTATAATCATCTTCAGAAATTCATTCTGAGGTCAATCTCATCTCAGAGGTGTCTCTACCTTTCATGTAGTTTACTCCAGTCTTGTCATCTATGTACTTAAACGGATCTGGAACAACCCTGGTAGTTTCTTTGATGGAAATGCACTCTGTAATGCATTTAACCACTTCCAGGGCTGGAGCCAAAACCTTTAACAGGCAGAGATGCAGATCATAAGAAGTCAAAGGGAAGACCAAAGCATGAGCCTGATTGCTCATAAAAGCAATTGTACGGTGTAGAATTTTAAAGTTGCCTCTTGTGTGATAAATATATTCAAAGCCTCTGGGGTCACTGGAGTTAATTTTAAATTGAAGCTGAGGTTTTCAAAGGAACCTAAAGATCATCATTTTACTTCTACAGAAGCTCTCTAAAAATTCCCATTTACTTGGATGTTATTAATCAGGACTAGATCCTCTCCTCCATGTTATTAATATTATCCTTTGCACAAAGCCTCTCTGATGTCTACTGAGCATCAGATCATACTGAGCTCATGCTGCAGCTGCTCCTTCAGGGAGGTGTGTATACATAGGACTCTCAAAATAAAAAATAAGAGCAGGCAGCTATTAATTTTCTCAAACTTGTAAGAACAATCCTTTACTAACTGTAATACAGACCTCAAAGTTATCGGGAAGAAGAAAAGAGAACTAAAACGGCACACCGCATTTAAAAAATACTCAAAATTAAGCTTTGTTTAGTGATCCAACCGATTGTCAAGTTTGGCATTTTCCAGTTTGGATTCCCTTTTGTAGTTGGAGAAAAGTCCACTTGCAGTGGTACTGCATAACTGAAGCTAAATAAATAAATAAATAGACAAATTAATCTTCACCCAGTACTAGCTTCAGACTAAGCAGGTTTGGAGAGTTTGTTTATCAGTCCTTCAAGCTGTAAACTGTGGCAGGCATATGTTAATGAGGCCTCAAAAAGACACAGACAACATAAAAATGGACATGGATACACATACACACATTAAAAGGAAAAAAAAAAAAAAAAAAAAAAAGAAAGAAAGAAAACAAAAATTAAACTGTCCAAAGAACCTAAGAAGAAAGGGAAAAGTTTAAAGTTGCAGCTTAGGCTCTGCTTCAGAGAGGACACATTCTTTGTACACCACCCTGGTCAAGCCCTGTCTTTTGGCAGCATTTGGCACCTGAAATCAAGTATGGGGCACAGACTGGAATGCCATTCTTACATGAACTGCTAGGAGTGCTGCCCCAGTTTACAAGGCACATTCCAAATTAAAATTAACAAACTAAAGTATTTAAGAGCATGAGTCCAACCAGACTTTCTTCTTCTTCTTCTCCGTAGTTCTGCTACACAAGCACCCAATTTTCATCACTTTTATCCCAAGCAGTCCTTCATACTGGAACATCCCTCTAACTCATCCTACAGCCCTCTCCTTTCTTCATGCTTACATCTCTCTAAAGCACACAGACCCCAAACTGAGGGCTCCAAACTTCCACAGAAAGACAGAGTTTTATAAAATAAATAAGTAAAAATACAGTGAACAGAATTTAGCCCCTAAATTGCCAAATGTCAGGACAGGAAAGAGGACAAAAACCTGCCCCACCCTCCTCTTATGACAAGGATTAAGAAAGTATTTATTCTATAAATATTTTCATTTCAGGAGCTGAAAATGGTCTGGCATTGCTAAATAACATTATTATTCTCAAACAAAAGCTTGGCAAAAGACTTTTCATAAATATTACATTTTAACTAAAATAAAGGAATAGGAACCAGGGTAACTGCATTTTTAATTCTTAAAGTTCCCAGCAAAAGAAGATTAAGTGACTTCAGCATTTTTCTTGAAGAATATAGGCAGAAATACAGTAAAATGATTCTTTCCGTTTCTTAGTTACCAATATGGTATACCATGGCATAGGCTTCTAAATAGAAAGAAAGATCTGTTACAAAACAACTTCTAAAAGAAGAAAACTGTTACGTTTTTATAAAAAATATGTAAGGAATTCCAACATTAAGATCATACAATATCAATTTAAATCCACTGCACAGATTAAATATATAATTTAATTTTATCTCTCCTATAAAATACATCTGAATTCTTATTGAATTTCTGCATCTTCCTAAAGGAAGCAAGGTTTCCTTTAGGATGATCGCATTCTGTGCTTTCTTCTGTTAAAGGCAGTCTTGTAGTCAAATTTGGTCAGACTGAGAGATTTAACACTAACCATTTTCCTCACAATTGAAAGGTATAGAGAAGTTTAAGCTCTGTCTCTCAAATGAGATTTTTGTCCTTATTTGGCCTACAATAAAAGAATTCATCCAATCACTTAATACCAATAACTAAACTGAATACATCTATAGAAAGTAACCTGCTAAAACAAATATGGAATGTTTGTCACATCTTAAGATTTCAAGATACCCTGAATTTGCATTTCTGTTGACTAGAAATTTATTGTGCTACTGAAAAGATGAAGAAATTTCCCATCAAGCTAACAAAATTCTCTCAAACCTGAAGCTGTATTATAGCAGCTTTTAACATGGGGCAGAATGGACACACACACCCCCACACCTTTGCTAATATCTTTAAAATTCGGAAACAGCATCATGTAATTTCCCTACACATTCCATCTGGGGTTTTAAACTGCAACTAATTTTCTCTTGCAGTGCTTATTCTAACATTTCTGCACTTCTCTGATTTGTTGGCAAGTGGTTACCACTTTCTTTCTGCGCTCTACCTCACAGAGAATAAACAGTGCCAGCAACTGAGGCTTCCCAAAACCATTGTAGAAGGGCAACCAGCAAGACTGCCTATCAATTCTGATCAATTGTCCATTTTTCAAAGTAGGTTTTCCTACCAAAATGACTTGAGGAAGATAAATGTTATACAAGCCACAGAGGAACAGTGAAGAATGGCCAAAAATGTTTTTTCAACCTCAATTATGGCACCACAGTGATGCTGCTCTCAAGAGGTAATAAAGTTCTAACCTGCGCAAAAGACTGGGCAGCGATTGCAACACTATGCTGAAAAGAATTCCTACAGAAAATATTTTTACAACCTATTTTTCTTCTTTATTCCTGAAGCTGACTTATTATCTCCTGCACTTAACTGACCTTTTGATTTATGCTTTTATAATTAAATCAAATTCTCATTTTTGTGATATTTCACAGTTTATGCGTTACAAACTACGCAACACAAATTACAAGTTATTTGACAGTTACCATGAAAATAAAATCTAGATCTCAAAAAACTTCTATCCAACAATTTTTTGTATCCTACTATTAGTAACAAGCAGACTTCCAACTTGATAAACACATCTACTGGATTCACAGAAATATTCCTCCACTTTTGATCCTGAAGTTCACCATCATATGATACGAAAATTTCCTGGGTTTGCTTCTATATAAACTCAGAGTACATCAGTAGTGAGCTACCAACACCCCCTTAACACGTCTACCCAAGATCCAAAATCTCTGCCAAAACCACCTGTTAAATCCAATTGGTGACGGGTGTTCTCAGATGACAGGTAACAGGCTGGCTGGGAGACTGCCAGCATCAGCTCTTAATCTGACTGCTCAATAAGTAAAGCACCAGGCAGCAAACCTGGCTTCAGCCTTCTCCACAGCTCTGACCTGCTGAATGGAAGGGGCAGAAATCCTGAAAGCTTAAACACATAAAGACTTCAGGAGCATATCCAAGTAAAGAGAGTTGACTCTCTGTAGACTGAAGAAAGCTATCCCAGGCCTGGAAAGAGCTAAGAAATATTACATACATCATGTAACTTCAGTCCTACTCAGCTTCTCAATTGTGCATGTGGAATGCTATGAATCCAACTCCAGAATTTAACTCTACTCCTCCTTTGTAAATGACTTGGTGTATTACTCAAGGTCAAAGAATATACTGCTACAGAGTACGGTCACATCCAAGTCCTCAAGTTGTATACAATTATTTCCCTGATACAAACCCACACAGGAATACAGAGCGACTGTTACAATTAGGCAACAGTCTAACAATAATTCAGAATTTCCAATGGCATATTAAAAAGGCACTCCCCTCATAACGCAAATTGTTAATCCAACACTCTCCTGTGATTAAAAACTGTTTGGGAACAGGAAAAAAGAACAATAAAATCAATTATGTCTTAACTTTGTATCCACTGTTTGTATGTTCAATCAGGTATGAGCTGTTCTGCAGTCAGCCTACAGTGAGCATGAAGTCCTTACTCAGATAAACTAAAAAGAGTTTAACTCAGGTGCCTATGCCTTAATCTGGACCCAGCAACACAACAGCAACCTCCACCAAGGATACAATTCTATCAGGTCCTGCTCCAATGATGCCAAATTACAGAAACAGTAGACATTTTTTAGGAAGAAATAATACAATCTTGAAGATCACACTAAGTTTTCAGTGACAGCACTATTGTGACAACAAATTGTATGGGTTTTAGCATTTCAGGATTAAAATTAAAAATTACCTTTGTACAGTTAGAGAAAGAAAAAAAAAGAAAAAATAAGAAAAACTAATGATTATTTTTCACATGTACTCATCCTGCTTACTCTAGACTGAGAGGCAGGAGTTTAGATGTATGAGTTATAGTTCAGGTCTTCCTTAAATGGAAAATAAAATCAAATCCAAGGTGTAAATTCAGAACATGTTAAGCACACTAAACCTCTGCTCCTTATGGGAATCAAAGCTGCTTTACTGCTAAATGACAGCATCCATTAAAGTTTGATGTAATTCAACTGACCTGCTTAAATGTCTTGCCTCTAGTTAAACAAGCTAATAGACATGCCTATAGCTGTAAATATAAATTTAGTCTAATGTCACATTCCAAGCGAGAAACACGCAAACAGACTAGAGGAGAGAGTGTGAGCATATTTTTGTTCCTTACTTCCTTTCATTAACTTTGGTCTGTTTAAAACAGCAAGTTTTACACACAGTTTTACAATCAGGTTTCTTGTATACTGTTTTAGGACAAGATTCACTTAAGAATATCACTCCTTCAGAGCTTTTACCCAAGAATTATAGAAGTAATTCTGTTGACAGTTATTTACAACAAATTTAACATTTCACTCTGGAAGCACAAGGCTTGGACATTCTTAGTGTTTATTAGCACAATTTACCATTAAATTTGTTCTGCCTATGCTCACAGGTTTTCACTTTTTACCCGAATTTTACACAATCCTTTTAGCTACACGTTAGATAAATCTAATGTGTGAAGCAAGCTAAAACAAGATGTTCATTGGCGGCCTCCCAAGTCATTAAACGCCTACCACAAGATTCCTCTCATACTCTCAGGATCAGACTGCAACTGGATAAAAAAAAGTCAGTTTGCAATCTAAAGCCTGCTATTTCCTCATTCCTCTATTATTTAAGAAAAATTCTTCAAGGAGCAATGAATGCAGCAAAACCAGTATTTTCCCCAGTAAGGAGCGATACAGTTTGGAAAGGCTCAAAAGGTAGCTTCATGTAATTCACAAAATCTGGTGAGCAAAGAGATAAAAGTACAAGATATGGCAAATATGCTCTTATGACAACCCATAAGGACTTAGAACAACATTGGTGTTGTAAGAGAGGTTTTGAAAAACAGTAAGTAATAAGATGAAGAAACTAGTAACTTGTAGAAACTAGCAATTGGTAAATATTTACCACCACGAGAAGCTGGGCATATGATGTTCTGCATTTAGTCTTACACTGAATATAGCCTTTCTCTAAAGTAACTTTTACTGATAGCAAGTAGGTACTGCACTGGCTTTTTACCCAAGGCAGCAAAAGCCATGTGGCCCTGAAAACAACATACTATGAAAATTCACATTAGACTCTTCCCAAGAACTGAGTGCAGACACTGTCCCAGGTATTATGCAGAAATGAGTAACAGGAAGTCACTCTCAAGACCTGTAACAGAACTCTTCCAGATCTGGTTCATCTCAGTAAGCATGCAATTAGCAGTATCAAATAACATTTTTAAAATCCCAGGCAAAATTACAGTGTTCATTTATGTGCATCTTCTTTAGAATCATAGAATAGTTAGGGTTGGAAACAACCTTAAGATCATCTAGTTCCAACCCCCCTGACATGAGCAGGGACATCTCGCACTAGACCATGTTGCCCAAGGCTCTTGTAAATGCTTCATCCCTGGCAGTGTTCCACTTACTGCAGAGAAGGACTTGGGGATGGTGGTTGATGAGAACATGAACCAACTGCAGTGTGCACTTCCATCCCAAAAATCCAACTGTATCCTGGGCTGCATCAAAAGGAGCGTGACCAGCAGGTTGAAGGAGGTGATCCTGCCCCTCTACTCTGCCCTCATGAGACCTCACCTGGAGTATTGTGTGCAGTTGTGGTGTCCTCAACATCAAAAGGACATGGAGCTGTTGGAACAAGTCCAGAGGAGGGCCACAAGGATGATCACGGGACTGGAGCATCTCGCATACGAAGACAGGCTGGGAAAGCTGCAATTCTCTGCATGTGGCCATCCAGCCAATTCTTTATCCACCAAGTGGTCCATCCATCAAATTGATGTCTCTCCAATTTAGAGACAAGGATGTCATGCAGGACAATGTTGAATGCTTTGCACAAATACAGGTAGACAATGCCAGCTGCTCTACCCCTGTCCATCAGTTCCATAGCCCCATCGTAGAAGGCCACCAAATTGGTCAGGCAGGATTTCCCCTTAGTGAAGCAATGCTGGCTGTCGCCAAGCACCTTGTTGTTTTTCATGTGCCTTAGCATGCCTTCCAGGAGAATCTGTTCTGCGATCCTGCCAGGCACAGAGGTGAGACTGACTGGTCTGTAGTTCCGTGGATCATCCATTTTTCCTTTCTTGAAAATGGGGGTTATATTTTCCTTTTTCCAGTTATTGGGAACTTCACCTGATTGCCATGATTTTTCAAATAAGATTGACAGTGGCTTTGCAACTTCATTTGCTAGCTCCTTTAGGACCCACAGATGGATTTCATCAAGTCCTATGGTCCCTAAGGTGATCTTTAACCTGATCCATCTCCTACAGTGGGCCTAAGGTCTTCATGCCCCACATCTGCCTTCCAAGACTTAAGCAGTGTGACTGGAGCACTTTCTGGAATAAAAATTCAGACTGCCTAGAGAAAAATACATTTCTTGGAATTTAGGAACATTTCTTACACAATTACATCATCGCCCTCTGCTAAGAATTCACAAGAATACAATAAACCTCCTGCATGTTTTTTGCTCCTAACTTTGTCAAGCTAACTGTTTGAGCTGAGATTTTCCAGTCTGGGCACTAGCAAACATCCGATTGTTCCCATAAGCCACTTACCCACAAGAACAACACTGAGGACAAAACATGCAATACACGTATGTTCCTACTCAAAGAAGTAAGAGCTGCACTACTTGATTCAGACTCAAGAGTCATTTCAAGCCTGCTTATTTCCCTGCCCCAATGTAGCTGAGCCAAACACTAAGGCAAAGAACACATGGAGCAGCTCACAAACAGTACAAGCCTTTTGCGGTACAAGCAGTCAGCTTCTAGCAAGATACAAGATAAGAGAACCAATTTAAACCAAGGCCATTTCACTGATTTTGTCATTTGCTCAACTAGCCCCCAGTCACATTCCTCCTCCCAAAGTCCTAACTCCCACCTCTACAAGATGGGAAGCTACATTTCAAAATCAAGTTATATTCACAAGAGACTGGCTATCTTCCTTTAGTTGCCCTAGTTCTTCAGTTCCAATAAACACTGCAAAGCATTTCCTTAATTAACTTTTCCATATAAGTCTGTGATTTTAGACCTCCTGCATCTTCCTTCAGCATCATCCCCTTCCAACCCACAGGTTCCCAATCTACTTTTTCATTCTCATATGGAAGTAGTTTTGTATCACCAGCTTTCTTGATTCCCCTTCTCTTTACCTTTTCTAGTGCTACTGTACCCTTTCTGAGGTGGAAAGGGATCAGGCTGGCACACTCAACATGTGACTGCATCAGGGACTTACGAGGTTGGCAGAGTCTGGTTTGGTCTCAGGTCTTTAGTAATCCACTTTAAAGTCATTCTACTTTGAATCTAACTTTTAACAGCTCCTAAACTTGTAGCTACTTCAAGAAGAAAGAATAGCGATGAAGATTCAAAGATTCTTCCCCTACCCTCACATTCTGCACCACAGTAATGGCTGCTCAAGAAGCCACCGCTGTCTGTAAATAGCTAGGGTTGTTTCTCTCCCATTTCCACTACATTACAATTCAATGCTGATAGAAGCAAACACAATTTTACCAGACAAGCTGCTCAGTGGTATGAGATATTCTGCATTTCTGCACAGGTTAGCAATGAAACAAAACCAGGCTAAGTGATTTTGTACTGTTGAACTGTCATTTGATTTTTCATTTTCCCTTGGGGGGGGGGGGGGGGGAAAAATTTAAAA
>NDXB01005096.1:137329-159541 GCA_002631895.1 Agapornis roseicollis
AAAAAAAAAAAAACAAAAACAAAAACAAAAACAAACACTTCAAGCTGTGAAACTTCTTTTCATAAGCATCACAGTGCATTTGTGGGGCCAGTAAGAATAAAGTAGATTTAATTGATTAAAACAAAAATCTCTTTATTCCACGGATTTACTACACGTGTACTTTATTTAACTAAGTTAATTGTTCTTTCAGATACAGTAAAATAAAACAAAAAAACCATCCACAGAACCCTTTTGAAGAATAATCAAAGCAGACATTTAAGTACTCTCTCATACAAAAAGCATTCAAATTAGACAGATTATACAAGATTAGGCAACGTATCGCGAAGAGCTCTTATTATTCCTATGGCATGCAAAACATGAGTTATCTTGTAGCTGAACCAAAACCTTCCTTCCAGCTGATTCATACTTATAAAATCACGATGAACAGACACTTCTAGCCAACACATGCCTTAATTCTTGAATAGAAATCCTCTTTTTTCTTTTTTTTTAATGTATACTACCTCCAGCTATTGAATGAGGGAGTGGAGTTTCAAAGTTTCCACAAACAAATGTAACAATCTTTTCTAATTAGCTACTAGAGAATTTATGGGGAGATTTTATACTGCCAAATATTCTACACATTTATGTTATCTTGGCAAGGGAAAAGAAGTTCTCACATTCAAAAGGAATCTCCTACAGCAAATGTACTCAGGGACACAGACATTTTAAAGCCTTGTTTCACCTAACTTTGCCTTAAACAAAGCCAGGGATGAAGGCTGGAAACCTATTTTTCTACAAAACAGGAAACACTGCAAGCTGGTGTGATAGCAAGGTTAAATAGAAGGTCAGTAAAGCCACAGAAGACTTACACCTATTATGAAATTTTATATAACTACACTTGTACAAATCTTCAGTCTTATTAATACTGAAAAGTTGTCATTATTTCTGTACAGCTGACGTTTTCTGCATTCCTAAGAGATGCAAAGACAAGTCAAACAAGTTATATGGCCAGCCTAGTCCACAGTCTCAAATTAAGTAACTTCACATTCAGTTCATTTGACCAAGTGGTTTCAAACCAGGCAGGTGAGAGCAACTTGTAAATGACATGCAGCACCTGACAGAGGTAAAAGCAAATAAGCTTCACCAGCTCTACCAGCAAGGCACAATGTGTCTGTCCCCTTGAGTGTCCCTGTGCCATACTGCCAAGCAGCACTGCTGAGAAGCACCCAGCAAAGGCACAAAGTGCTTCGAGACACAGTTAAGTCTATCTGGACCTCCCTGGCTCAGCATCAGCACCACACCACCACAGACCCCTAGAGTCAAGAAGAGGGATATACAGCCCCAGAAAAATTGCCTACTTGCGAAGGAAGGCCAAGGACAGCAGGGAGGCAGATAAGAACATAAATATAGTGAGACTGAGCCTTGCTCAAGAGAGTCACACACACACACACACAAAAAAGTAACAAAACCCCATCATCTAACCTGTAAGGTTTCTGAAACCTTGCCTACCCTCAGAAACTGAGAATGCCAAAGTATTTGTACCTTCTAGCACTTTGCAACATATATTGTATCAATAGACAAAAGGCCTGAGGGTAATTTGTGCACTCCGAATTGTTCGAATGAGCTTTCAGTAACTCAGTGTTACAGTCTGAATTATTTTAGCCTGTACCCATAAATGCAAGTATGAACACAAAGGCTAACTAATGTTTCCACTAGTGTCCCACAGTGCACTGGCAACATTTCAAGGTCTCCCTCTAGCAGCTTCACTACCAACCAGCACACACACAGGATGTGGCAACTAAAATGGTTACACATCCAAGATGTAATATTCATGCAGGACAAAACTGCAGCAATTCAGGGCACTCTTAACCAAGGCTGGTTTCTGGCTCCATTTCTCCCATTTAAACCATCTGTAACAGCCTAGTCTAATTATTTTTCCCCACAGGAAAAGAAAAAAAGCTACTGAGCTATAAAAAATCCTGACACAGAAAAAATCCAATGAAGTTTAGAATTAAGATCTCTATTAACAGAGAAAGTGGCTAGAGTTGGTAATTTATCCTTGGAAGAGGGGGAGGTCTCAATGTTGGGGATGGAGAGAAAAGCTGGAAAAGATCAGTAGTTGACAGAAGAGCCCCCTAGGACCTAACTCAAGCCACTAGTTAATACAAAACCTAAAGCAGGCTGCGCTTTGGGGGGGGGAGGGAGGCAGTGTGAAATGATCTTATGGTAAGACAACCTACCCTCTTCCAGATTAAGAATTACAGAGAAAGACTGTACTCACTGAAGTACAAGCGGCTGTTACAAATACTTCACTGGTTTCCAGGACATGTTACTATTTTATTCAATATACTTCCATGGAACTGTTTCCATAAGAGAACAGCCAGAATACCCTAAAACCACTGGTTTTCAGAGGAAAACAGAACTTAGTTTTCATTTGCCACTGAATTTATTCAATATATGAGCAACTCGTATCAGAGAACTGTTATAAGTACTAGACTGACTGTGTGCTTTCGTGACAAACAGACCCCCCCCAAAAATAAGAATTTGGGAATAAAGATCAGACCCTTCAGAAATTCTCCAACAACTCTGCATAAGATGCTCAACTTCAGCAACCAGTCAGGAGCCTCAAGATAAAAGAGGGACTTGCAGCTTTTATTGCACCTTTGCAAACCAATGTTTCTTCATGGTATTTCACTGCCGAGCAGTATATAATACTATTTTATTAGTAATAAACATTTATCTGCTCACTAGAAATATACCTGAAAGGTTTGACTCTATTTCTGTAAATGGACAGCAA
Source organism: Agapornis roseicollis (assembly GCA_002631895.1). Taxonomy (NCBI): domain Eukaryota; kingdom Metazoa; phylum Chordata; class Aves; order Psittaciformes; family Psittacidae; genus Agapornis; species Agapornis roseicollis. The sequence goes on from NDXB01005096.1 coordinate 140,106, forward strand.
TACTAGAAGACTGTTCTACAGAATCACAGAATCTTTAGTTTCAAGGGACCTCTTGAGCCCACCTCTGTGCTCAAGCACAGCCAAGTAAAGCAAGCTGCCCACAAATTTGTCCAGACGAGCTCTGAGCATCTCTTCAGATGGAGACTTTGCACCCTCTCTGATTAACCTGTTCCAGTGCTCAGCCAGTACAGGAGCGTCTTGGTACTCAGATGGAATTTCATGCATTTCAATGCGTGCCCATTGCCTTCTGTTCCATCACTGGGCACCACAGAGAAGAGTCTGGTTCCTGCTTTTTCATTCCCTCCCATAATTTACGCACACTGGTAAGATTCCCCAAGCCTTCTGTTTCCCAGGCTAAACAACCCTCAGCTCTCTCAGCCTCTCTTACACCAGATGTTCCTGGCACTTTGTCATCTTTATGGCTCTGCACCGGGCTCACTCAGGGTGCTGTATGCCTCCCCCCCACTGGGGAGCCCAGGGCTGGACCCAGCACTCCAGGTATGTCCTCACCAGTATCAAATTACAGCGGAAGGATCACCTTCCTTGACCTGCTGGCAATGCTCTGCTTAATGCCCTTTTCTACATCTTGTTGAAATCCCTCTGAACAGCAGCACAACCATCTGGTGTATCAGCTCTGTCTCCCAGCTTTGCACCACCCCACTATCAGCTTCTTGGGTAAATTACTAGTGACTTGTCTCCAACTGGACTTGGCACCAGTGATCACAAACCTCTGGGCCCAGCTGTTCAGCCAGTTTTCAGTCCACCTTATTTTCCACTTATCCAACCTGTACTTTTCTAGCTTGTCTATGAGAATGTTACAGGAGACAACATCAAAAGCCTTGCTAAAATAAACAGCATCTGTAGCATTCTTATTCACCAAGTAGTTCATCTCATCATAGAAGACTATTAGGTTGGTCAAGGATGATTTCCCCTTTGTAAATCCATGCTGACTACTCCAAATCACCTTCTTGTCCTCCATGTGTTTCCAGAAGGATTTTCTTCATCATCCTTCCAGCAACTGAGGTATGGCTGACCAACCTGTAGTTCCCCTGATCCTCTTTCTTGGAAACAGAAATTATATTGGCTCTCTTCCATACCTCAGGAACCTCTTCCAGAACCACAATCTTCCAAAGATAATTGAGAGTGGTCTCATAATGACATTCAAGTATCTTCCTCAGCATTTGCGGGTGCAACCCATCAGGTGTCGCAGACTCACGTATGTCTAGTGTGAGTGCTCCCTAACCTGGTCCTCCTCCACCAAAGGTACATCTTCCTTGCTTGGTTTGTCCTCTGGTCTCAGGACCATGAGATTCCTGAAGGCTAGTCTTACTGGCAAAGGCTGAATGAAAACGTTATTGAGGACCTTGAGCTTTTCCATATCATCTGTTCCCATTCAGCAGCAGGCTCACATTTTCTTTTGTCTTCCTTTTGCTGTTTATGTACTTATAAAATCCTTTCTTGCTGCCTTTCAGGTCCCTTGACAGCTAACTCCAGACCAGTCTTGGCTTTCTTAACTCTTATTCTTGCAGAATCAAACAGCAACTCTATATTCCCCTTGTGTTACTGATCCCTGATTCTAACTCATATATGATTCCTTTTTATGTCAGAGTTCAAAAAGGAGCTTTTTATTCATCCACGCAGGTCTCCTCCTGCCCTTGCTTGCTTTTCTGTTTGTTGGGGTGGAACTTGGGTTTGGACATGGTGATCCTTGAACATCAACAAGCTCTCTTGGATCCCTCTTTTCTCCAGGGTTGAATCTCACAGGATTTTTCCAAGCAGATATGTTGAAGTCTGCTTTCCTGAAGTCCAGGTTTGTGATCCTGCTTTTCGGCATGCTCCCTTCACTTAATATCCTAAACTACACCATCTCAGCTAAATAAGCCAATAACAATAATCATACTGTAGCTCCTCAAGTTGTTAGAGACTGCAATTCTTCTAAGGATTTACAGATTAATCTCTACTACCTTTCAGCCTTTGGCTTCTGCAGTTCCTTATGTGAAAAGCAACAGATAATCACAAGTTCTGGACATAGCCATAAATTCCAACAGAGATTGCTTCAAACAGTGTGCAGTCCAGCAGCATAAACCTAAAATCCACTGTCCAAATCAGCCACTAAACCTCTTTTTCTAAATTAATAAAAAGAATAAATTCAAGCAAAAACATTTTACTGCTTTTTTTCTGCTGTCCTTTTATTAACACAGTGAGACTGTACTTCTCTTGCCCCACTAGAAACAACTGTACTGAAGTTCTTCCACACTCAGGGACGGGCTGCATACCCAGGTATTTTAAAAGCAGCCAGTGAACCACACTGATTAAGAAATCAGAGATCTTTCTTTCTGTGACTCAGTTTTTCCAAAAATCCACAATCAGAACTTGATAGTCTCTTCGCTGTAGAAGGCAAAATACTTGAAGTAACCAGCATAATCCTCTCACAGGAAGTGAAGCCTTTGGGAAAAGAAACCTCAGATAAAACTCCATTACTCTGGTGATTTTGATAAATACAAAATTCCATTACTATTAGCTGTTTACAAACTTTTAAAGTTATAGCTGTTGTTCCATAACAGATGATGCCCAAGGTACTCCATAGAAGAAAACAGCCCTAACAAATAATACCCTTCAGGTCTGTTTGTTCTGGCTCCACTCACTTTTCCAAGAAGCCTACTCTAATAAGGTAAGGAGCAAAGAATAAAACACAAAGGCAGCAGAACTGAATAAAAGTGTTACCTTTCCCCATAAAGTACTTAAGTTACTTTTTCAACATAATGAAGAAAAAACTTACACAAAACATGCACTGGCTTATTTCTAAATCCAGTTTATTATCCTTGTCTACCTTCACATTCAATTATGTTCAACTCTTCAGTTTCCTAATTTCACATCAAAGGATTCAGGAAAGTTCATTCAGCATCGAGAAATCTAGTTCCTCATCCTAAAACCCAGCAGCACAACTACATGCTCTTTTGTTGCATAGTCTTCCAATGTACCTTTAAACTACCTTGCAATGAATATGCTCTAATGTCCTGCCTCTGAATGGAAAGGAACAGTTTTCTTAAGGTCTTAATGGCTAAAAATGTATTATATTTCTCTTCCACCATCTATACTGCAAACTGTAGTACCAAGTTCCTAGAGCCACTTTATCTATAAATTGCTTTAAGAATTCACAAAAATTTTTTTCCTTACTTTACAAAAAGAATCAGAAATCCCACCCTGCTGTTCAAGCAATAATTTGGAACCATCGCTCATTCTACAATAAGCTAATATAAGTCTTGCGCTGAAAGAGGTTTCATATTTGTTAACAAAATCATGTAAAAATGCAAACTCTGTATGTTATAACTCTCATTCATATTTTACAGCACTACTCTTCAAAACCACTGTTGCTTAAGCCAAGCAATAATCTGCCGTGTAGCAAGAACAAAGAAATTGTTGAAATTTCAGTTATCTTCAGAATAAACTTGAGTTACCAGGAAGAAATTAGTTTCTCCTCCACCCCAGTTCTTTAATATATAAGGATCCCCTGCAGTTCTTTCATATTCAATACAATAGAATTGTCTGAAATATGGGTTCTTTAAGCAGGTATTACCTCACAGTTAAAAGTAATCATCACTTGCCTGAGGAGCCAATATGACGTTTTCACTGACATTAAGCCTCTTTCCAGGAAAAGGTAATATAAGTAGTGATAAAAGAAAGTTTTTCAAAATCCTAAGCACAGAGACCAACTTGATCTGTAACACCAAAAGAGAGGAGTTCTCTGCCTTTTCTCTTAGGGGAAGTTAGCATGTAGACCTTATTATGAGTGTCAAGGCAATATTACACACAAAATTATCTTGGACTGCAAAACTGAATGCCTTTTAGTTTAGCGGTATGTTATTTGTCAAGTATCTTCAGGTTACAGAATTATTAAAATATTCTGAACACACACAAAACCACATATGTTAGTGCTTCTTTCATTTTCTCAGCTTCTATAGAATGTGGGTGCAGTGTGGAGTTTGTTTTTTGGTGCCGGGAGAGTGACAGTGAGGGCTGTAGGATGGGGGCTTAAATGTCAGAAGAACTGGTCATGGCATTTTAACCTGGCCTCTTTCCAGGCTAGTTATGTAATCACTAAACATTACCCTCTTTATTACCTATCTAAACTTTTAAATACAAGATTAATTATTAATGCACTAATTATATGTCTGCTTCGCTTCATGGGAAATGCACCTAATTCTGCTTACTTCTGTATGACAAAGTTCAGATTTCTTTTTCAACTTATTCACCTTTACCTTTTTCACATTTCTAATAGTTGACCAACATGAAATTCCACTGAGGCACCACATTGCACCACACACCTGATTGTTCTATTTAAATGCAGCACTCCTGGATCATAAAAAGCTTAAGGCATAATTGTAACACACATTTCAACAGCCCTGAGCATAGTGACAGCATTAAAACAAACCAAACACTTCTTCAAGCAAGTGCACTTTTGCAGTGAAAAAGACTTTTGCATTGCAAAATTGTACTCACTTTCCAGCACTGACAGTAATGCACAATTTTAAGTTATAAAATGAATATTTAAAGATCAAATTACTTGCTTCATATACTTAGAAGGAATTATAGACATTCATGCCTATATATGTGCTCAAAAGCATATAATTTCTGAATCCATTTTTTCACCTAAGACACATGTAATAAAAAAACAATCAAAACTGGTTTTTATCTTACTATGAAATTTCTCCTTACTTAACAAAACAAGCAAGGAATGAGGAGAACAAACTGTTCTCAGGTACTAAAGAAGAGTAAGCTACCATTGGTCTGAAACAGAATATATTATTAGCAAGAAGACTTGTAATGACAGTTGTAATCTTTCAGAACTTTTTCCCACAAGTTATTTTAAAAGCACCCTTTCTTAAAAATAAATCTTAGTTAAAAGGTTCACGTGTATACTCCTCTCAACACATAAAAGCAGATAAAACAAAATTATACCAGGAAGAGATGTATTACTTAGATCTTTCCAGTAAAAGAAACAAACCAAAAAACAAACCACTATTATTTGGAGAAAGCATTTTAAGAAAAGGTCATGTTTGAGTAACTTTCATGCTTGCATATTTAAAGAAAACATTTAGATAACCTTTATATTACTTAACTCAGAGAAAATACTTGTTGAATAATAATGTCAGTAGAATACTTTCATTTATGTATACTTACTGCAATCTCTCTACAGGCCGACATGGATATTCCTGTACCTTCAATTTGTTTCAGTGCATACTCCTTTTCATCTTTTCTGTATGAAAGAAAAAAAATTTTAATTTTTAGCTCTAGCATATGACAATAATCAACACAAGTTTAATGATTTATTTCAGTTTGGTCTAGATCACAAAGCTAAAATGCCAATCGGTTTTTACACATAAATTACATATTATTAAAAGCAAGTTTCCTTTTAACACACACTTCAAAAATTCGAAACAAACATAAAGAAACTTTGTTAACCTATAGCCATTTCTTTCTGAAAGCATACAGATAACTGCAAATATGTCTACAAAGAACAGTTCTCCTGAAATTCCAGGATAACTGTCTACTACCATGAAAAAGCCATGCAGTAGTATCCCACGCCTGGAAGAACCTCCTAGAAATACCCAGGAACTACAAGGTTCTTACTTAATTTTGCAAGCCACTGTCAATCCACTCTTAGTTCTGAAATACTATTCTTTTAAATGAACTATACTTACTATATAAGCACTGGCTACTAACAGATCCCTTCAAGGCATATGAAACTGTATGCTCTGAAGTACAAAGCTGGAGAGCATAATGATGTTCAACATGAACATTCGTACTATCCTATTAAATAATCACAGTTTGAAGTGATTTAGAGAGAAGACCAACAGAACAAGAAAATTAAGCAGTATCTTGAAGCTCTTGCAGTACAGTGTAACCAGCTTACTGCTCTACAGTACAGTTTTGCAGGATTCACCTGTCATCAACAGATGTTAAGCACCAATACCCACAATGCTGATGCACTCCTGCAAACTTGCCAATTACAAGCAAACAAACCACAAGCCCCCATCCAAATTCCATATGGCATTTCTGGTAGAGTTCAGTTTCCCCTTCTACTAGTCCCAAGCCATTTTGGTTTGCTACATTGAAAAGTTACCTTGAATTCATTTCAGCCACTACAGGTTTTAACTTAAAGCCTGTATCCTGCACAACACCAGCCTCTTTCCCCACCCTTGTCCAGACCCCCAAAACTCTGAAATTCATCAGATGTGAAGTGGCTGAATGGAGAAATGTGGGGAGAGGATGAGATCAACCAGAAGTTATAGCTGTCCACATGTTTTAGTGCCTACAGGTAATCATTATTCCCAATAATTTTCAGTAGCAACTAAGCCCACGAAGCATACTTACAGTTACCATTGTGCTTGGCTCCCATTTTGCACTATGTTTTTTGAAGCAAAAAAACCCCAAGAAAAATTCCAGAAGTATTCTGACTACACATGAAAACTCAGTGCACTGCAACTTTTGCAAAACGTAAATCCACCTCTGAAGAAGTGGGAGTCACTCAGCAGCTGTTCCAACTATGAAATCCAAGTTCTGGGGCTTATTCCTCTATGCTAATTAGAATGATGCAGTTTCATATTGCAGTATTTTAAGCATACAACTTCTGAATCTGTACTGCAGCAGAGGGGGCCACCACCCAAAACTTTTCAAAGGGAAAAGAAAGCCAAAGAAGTTACCATCACCAAAATTAGGCCGAATACTGCATTAACACCTTACCAGAGCAGTTCAACAAGTACACTTTCATGAGTAAATTCAGAAGTATACATGCCAGCTTCCCAAGCAAAAGCATTCACCAAAATCTATCGATACAGTGATTTGGATTCCTTCTTTGCTCCTCATTGGGCTGCCCTGTATTTTCATGAATTAATAATTTAAAAGAACTTGCCTCAAGATGCAGAACCAAAAACCATGTAACTTCAAGTAATCAGTTCATACCTTATCTCACAGAAACTGCTTTTATTTTATTAATCATTTCAAACGTTAAGGAGTAAATAATAAATGCCCATCCTCTCTCATACACTGTTCTGCTATCTATGCGGAAGTGCAAAGTATTAACTCCACAATTTGCATTGTTTACTGAGACTGTGAAGACAAAATGATACCGTCTGCAGAACCAAAAACCAACTCTGGACATTTAAAATTGGTCATGGCTTTTAAACTATAGTCATGCTTAAAACAACATGGTACAAAGCAATCTCACACATACCATCTTGGATTCCCCAACAAGGTAGTCACTACAGCACTGTAGTATACCCTTTCTTTTAGCATGTCTACTTAATCCGGCACACCACCCCACTAATACAGTTACCCCTGAACTAGTTTTACAGATGCAAGCATTGCATTCAGTTACTCAGCCCTCCACTTCACTCAGGCATTCACAGACTAAAGGTCACTGCAGAGACTGAGCATGCCATTTGGCACACACGGCCTTCAAAAGTGCTGCTTAACACCCCTGTCACTGCAAGTCTGTCATCACCTAACAGCCAGCCACTCTACACAGGATTTTAAGATGCAAACAAGAAATTATGAAAGATGCTTAAAAAAATGAAATAAAATAAACAGTCCAGTGACTTAAAGTATTACAGCATGGGAGGGGGAGGAGGGAAGACAATCTTAGAGCTGCATACAAGGTACTTCTAGGACACTGGTGTTTATGAACAATGAGTGAAAATGGAGATAACAAAATACCTGAAGTAAAGGGGTATCAAAGATAAAGAACTCCAAAGATATTATATTCTACATCTCTCAAATTTAGTTTTCTTTTCTTCCTCCAACAGCTTTGGAATCAAACATAGCCTCCTTTAAATACATAAATATCATTTACTTGCTTTGGCAGAAATGCAAGTATATATGAATTCTTTTCCAAAGTGAACTGTTCTTACTATGCAAACATAATGGCTGTTTAAAGTACTTTCCAGAAGATTTTCACCAAGTGGTATTTTAACTAAAAATATTTCCTACTTAACAGTAATCTCAAGATAATTTGAGAAAGAAAGAAAGAAATACATTTAAAATTTCAATGCCAATGAAATCTGATGAAATACACAATTCAGGTCACTCAATAAAATAGTATTAAATGGCCAAAGGAAAAAAAGAAAAAAATAGGAACTCTACTTATACTTGTAAAAATTCAATAAGCAACGTCAAATGGTGTGTGTGATAGGTAAGTATACTATTTGACTCCCTGAAGACCTATGCTCTTGCAAAACACTTGAGGCAGGGGGAAGTATTTCTACTTTATGTCAAATACACAGAAAAACTCCAGTAAACTCTGAACACATTTCAAGAACTTGTACAGATTATATATACAGCAGGAAAGTTCTCATATAATCCTTTTCTGACAGATCCTATAGCAGTACATTTCTCACTAGAAAGCAGAGCAAGCATGATCAAGTTTAAAAACCAAACCCAAACCACAACAATCTACACAGCTCAGGTATGAGGCAAAAGAAACACAGTGCTAGGGATAGCCAAGGAGAATCAAGGTTTGTGTCCATAATCACTTTCATCTGGTCCACAGAAACACTGTCTTTGGAGAAGGCCAACTAACTTGAAGGTCCTGTTGTTGGAGGTTTATCTGACGCCATGGAGCAAGAGGCACAGACCAAGGTTTAATCATAGAATCATAGAATAGTTAGGGTTGGAAAGGACCTTAAGATCACCTAGTTCCAACCCCCCTGCTATGGGCAGGGAAACCTCACAGTAGACCATGCTGCCCAAAGCTCTGTCCAACCTGGCCTTGAACACTGCCAGGGTAATCAAACGGGTTCTATTAAACAGCCAACCCAAGCTAATGGTGGCAATGTGCTCACTGAATCTGAGATGAAAAACACAGCAAAACAGAACTGAAAAGGAACACTGTTCCTTAAGAGGCTGCGGCTTCACAATCCTTATTAAACCTTTCAATATTATGCAGAAGAATCTGCTGATAAAACAAGTACCGTGTCACACCACCACCAGGCTTCTCCACACTTCCAGTCCACTTATCCAAAACTGGGGGTAAAGATTAAAATCAACATTGCTCCAGTTCCAGAAGCATTATAATTCATGCTATTTTAAGAGGAACTTACTTCTTACAAAAAATTAAAGTGCTGACACAAGATATACCCATCCTGAAAACTTCCTAATTCTCTAATTTAGATTGCCATAGGCAGCATCCAAATGGAAGGCTCCTCGTGCCTACCAGCAATAGCTGAGAACATCCTTCTGTTATGTTGTAGTTTGAACCCAGCCAGGCAGCACGTTCACCCACTCAATCCCTCCTTCCCAGAGGAGTGGGAGGGAAGATGGGCCGAAGAACTCCCACTGGTCAGATAACAACAGTCCAGTAACCAAGGTACAACACAAATCACTATCGCTATCACCAACAACAATAACAATGACAAAGAAAACAAGGGAAGAAGGTACGATACCACCCGCCGAAAACGAGCCCGACCGGGAAGTTCCCCCTCCTTCCGGGTCACTCCCAGTTACCTCCTGGGCATGACGTGCTATGGTATGGAATACCTCTTTGGTCAGTCTGGGTTCTGTCCCTCCTTTCTCCCGGCCCCCCTTCTCCCCGGCAGAGCATGAGGCTCACAAAGTCCTTGGTCAGGGCAAACATCGCTCAGCAACAACCAAAAACATCGGCCTTATCAGCCTTGTTCCCGGGTTAAGTCAAAACACCAGCTACTAAAGAGAAGAAAAACTGACTGCAACTGCTGAACCCAGGACATGTTATAAAACACCATACCAGTGTAAGGCTGTAACTTGGTCTTTGAAAAGAATTTTTTCTCCCTCACCAATAGATATTCCATTCTGCAATACTTCAGGTTAATGTTAACATTTTAATTTGTACTGTGCAAATGAAATTTCTGTCCTCTAGCCCCAGAAAGATTTTAACTCAGCTGGCTTATGTCCAACTGCAGTATTCAATGCAGAAAACAAAAATATGATTATTACTTTTTTTTGCATAACGCTTTCAGCTTCCATTTTCCAAATGCTTTGAAAAGAACAAAGCAACAAAATCACTTTAGAAGGGTACAGTTCAGAAGATTTTGAATAATTAAAACATTTCAAAGGAGTTAAAATGTCTTAACTACTGCAATTGTACTTCAGAGTGCTCCCATCATATGAGAAACTACTTTACGAATAAGTCAATGGAAAACTAGAAACAACTTGCCCAACACCTAAGAAGGAGGATTTGCAAACAGTGCATGGTTCAAACTATTGTTTGATCCCTATTATCCAAATTTTAAAGCTTAATTATAGTCCCTCTTGAATTCACACGTATTTTAACATACATCCCAAATTCAGACTTAATTATGTATCACAAAGAACTGGCTTGAAAGACTGCAATCACACTGAAGCTACATCTGTAGCACATCAGTTAATACAGGTATTAACATTACAGTATAAACTTTGTCAAGTGCACACTACCATAAATAATGATTAAAGTGCACGTTTTCTTACACAAATGAAGTACACTATAAATACATTCCAACACCTAGACAGAAAAAAAGTAACAGAAAGCAACGAGTCACTCTTATAAGCAACACTAACAGAATTTAAACATTTGTGACTTCCTAGGACAAAGCCTGGGAACACCGAGTTCAGTATCCTTCAAACACAGTGGAAGGACAACATTCATAAAGGTACCTTGTTATGCTCTCATCACTTTGTTTCATTGCTTTCGTGAAGCATAAAGTTAATCACTAGGAGGAGATCAAGAACAAGAAGTATAAACTATTCCCCATGCCACCTTTCCCCCCCTATTCCTCCACCCCAGCCCCCGCAGAAAAAAGGTAAACCCATGACACTGAAGTGCACCTAGAAGTTAACTGAAAAACTCTCCATGGTATCTGAAATATGGCAGCAAAGCCACTAAGCTGATCCCATTGAACACTGGTTAACTTATGCAAGTTGCTCACAGATTTAATTCTACATATAGCACATGGCCACAGCCCTTTACAAAGGTAGCATTACCAGAAAAAGTGTCTATGAATGACTGGGAAAAAGGACCTAAATCCTTCCCCAAAAAGTGCTGAGTTCCTATGCTTTAGTGTATTTTATGCATATAGAAATAGCCACTAAGCCCAATGAATTACAAGATCAAAAAAATCCACACATGGTGTCAACTAGGGTACATGTTCTTCAACAGAATAGGAAAGTAATTTTCTTTTATCATTATCCTCAAACCATATCAAGCCTTATCCAGTCAGCAGTTCAGCAAGCTCCTTTTCATCCATGCAGCAACCAGTCACAAATGGCAGAAGCTGGGAATCTACAGGTTGATCTTAATTTATTTCTAGAAAACCGTACACATGCTAAATTTCAATGCATATATATTAGTTCATTTTGAGAGGCTACGCAGGAAACTCAAAAGGTGAAACAGTAAGTATAGTAAGCAGAAATCTAAAAGAAATCTATGATCACATCAGCCCTTTAAAAGGTTTGTCTTTCTTCACCTTCAAGGGCAGCAGTCTGCTGCTCTGCTAAAAAACTTCACAGCAGCTAAAAGTTGTTCTTACAGCCCAGTCCCAGACAAGTTCAATATGACATGGATACCCGAGTTATACTTGGCTGGTTTTGGCATGAAAAGAGTGGATGAAACTAGAAGACTTTTACCTCATTCTGCTAAGGTGAAACCATGTCCATGGACATTGTGTTGCAAACAGAAAAGCACACATGTAGGGCATGTGAAGGGACTCCTCATACAGAAAGACACATTTGTTATGTCATCTGCTCGAATCTGGGCCTGGACTTTCCTCTTAGTAGCATGTTGGAAAGCCAACCTCCCTAGCAGGCAATGACTATACAACCTTTAAAAGTTGAGTTTTTGTCTTTTCTGAAAGTAAACTTGGGGAGTGGGAGCAAGGCAAGAAATCATATAGACCAGTCTTTACTATGCAATATCAAAAGAGCTGGAGTGAAAAGAGAATCTCCAAGGTTGATCCAGGTACACACAAGGAAAACACCCTATGGAATGAAAACAATATGCTACATTTCATACTGCGTTTCTGAATCTTTTGTCTCACAAAGTCCTTATAATCTCCACTTTCAAAAAGAGCCCTGACTGCTACACAGCTCATTGGTGTCATCGCCTGATGATACCTGCTAGACTCTGCCAGGTCTCCCTTCAAACTACACAGGTGACACCAGCTACCTCAGCATATACGTACAGTAACACCAGAAGGCAGCACTTTATCTTCCATTACATCCAAGACTTCAGGTCCACATTTGAAGCCCTTCTGGAATGTCTGAACACAGTAGTAATAAAAGACAAGTTTGTGTCATTTTAAATGTTACTCTTCCCAAAATGCACTGGACACCATGTGTAGTTTCCTTCTCCATTTTCCAATAATGTTATGCACTTGCCAATGTCAGGTACTTGCATAAATGTATGCCCAAAAGAAGGCTAACTCAAGACTCATAATATAATCTGGGAATTTTTAAAACTGTGATTTTTTTTTTGTTGGTTTACAAATAAAAGCTTCCAATTAAAAAGGAGAACATTTGGTTGGTTGAAATTAACATTCTAAAATTAAGTCTGCCATAAATGTTTATAAATTGGCAGAGACATTCAAATATAGAACAACTGATTACAACAATTAGCCTTTTCTTAAAAATATCTGACTTCCATTACGTGTGTTATAAGAAACATGCAGCATAGCAGCTACACAGAATTTAGCCTGCTGGAAAATCTGGCATGTTCCAGCCATATAAAGGAGATCATATTAAGAGCACCACTGGCATCAGATTATGAATAGACTGGCAGTGTTCTCACAGCATATTTAAAAGTGAACTATACTCAGATTTTGTTCTATTATACACAGAATATTCCCAAATATTCTGTATCAGCCAGTGCTGGTATGACTACCCTTCTGTTTATTCCTCTGTAAAACAGTCTATGAACAGAAGGAAATGTGCATGTTAAAGAACAGACAAGTTCTTAAAGTGATGCTAAGGTACTAGCCATGAAACACATTCATATCGTGTGCTTCCACAGTCTCAGAAAGATGATAAGTACTTTTAAAAAGCCATCCAATCTTTACCTATCGTAGGTTATGTGTTCTTTCTGTATGAGATGACAGCTGATTAACAAGACAAAACTGTGAATCTTGAGCTAAGATTTTCTGTTATTAAAAGAAAAATCTACCCAGCTATAATTTCAATAGCTTGGAAGTGGGAAGCATAGGTCTCTTAATAGCAACATGAGGAGATTGGAACTATTTGAGAACCATTACAAACAACCTAACTATGTCCTCTTCCTTCTTTCCAGTAGTTTCTAATTTTTTTAATCTTTGTAGCCCAGATACCTCCTAACTGTTAGCAACAGTTTCAGACTATTTCACAGTCACAACCACAGATTTTTAACATCTCTGTAGTATCAAACCATTGGCAATCTTACTAACCTCAATCTTACTAAAATTTACTGATAAAATTTGCACTGTAATAACAAAAAAATTTGTATTTGTAACGGAAGAGAACACAACTTCAGTCAGTGCACCCTCACCTCAAACCTACTGTTGAAGATTCATGGAGCTTCAACCAGCTACATGGTTGCTGCCATTGCTTTAATTAGACTGGCTCTAAAATATCCTGGGTGACCGAGAACTGTGAAATTCATCTGAATGGGTTTATTTTATAACAGATTGGCATAAGCAGACTTGACAGCCTGTTTATAAAGGTAAAAACTGAAGCATTCACATTAAATCTTTAAAGCTGTAAAACTACTCTGCTGCTCCAGGTAATTTCTTCCAGCATTTGCTACATTAAAGCAGGGGATAGAGGTGTACCCAATCTTACAGACAGGCTTTATTACAGATAATGAATAGAGTAAGGAAATACCTCCCCTTCCAGAAAGGATACTGCATGCAAGGATTTGTTACTTTAAAATAAGGAACAGCAGCAGCAAGAAAAAAAGAATATCCCTGAAGACAATACAAATGTTTATTTATCAATGAATTACATACCAAGGCCACAGACACATGGTCATCTAGACTATGCCAGAGAAGCATCTGCCAGTTGCTTCATAAAATCACTTATAAAAAGAATGTTTGTGACTAATTATAAACGTCAAGAACATTAGCTGACTGGTTTCAGTCATTTTATAACTATAGATCTCAAAGCCATACTGTAAAACCATACTGTAAGTACACAGTCTGGCTTAATGTGCACCACATCCCTTTCTCAATGGCTAAGTACTGCAACTTCAAAAGGTAGGAAATTACTATTAAGTCACCAAAAACTAGGAAGCCTGTATTTCTTTGGGGTCTTTTTGGTAAGAACCTGTGTTTGAAACACCAAATACAGATGTTTTTTCTAAACCATTATCAAGTATTAGGTTCACCTGTAGCAGGAAAAAAAAAAAAAAATTGACTGAATGCAAAACCTATCCGAAGAACAATGTCCTAAAAAAAACAATTCTTCACTTTTTCTTTTCTAGCTCACAACATAATCAAATGCTTCCTACAAAGCATGTTGAACAGCCAGATTTATCAGAGACCTCTCAAGCAATTTCTGTTCTTTTTCTTCAGACTTCCCAACTCAAATGATCTGGTGTGAAATCTTCAGGTTTTGTGGCCAGACCTACATGAAAGCTTACCAACACAATGTGGATGTAATTTTTACTTAACAAACCAGCCTTTGGATACAAAAGCTAGCATCCAAATCATGAGTAACAAGCAACACCCAACATTCTGTAGGGGCAGAGTGAGACAGAGCATATTTGTTATAGTTGGAAAGCTGCAGAGTTGTAAAAACACCCTCACAAGAAGAAATAAGGACCAGAATCAAATGCTACAGAGTCACCATGAGGTCTAATGGAATTCAGTCTGAAATGGTGGGGGAAAAAAATAAATAAAATCTAAAAAATCATAATTGGTAATCAAGATCTCCACTTCTTTTCCTCATTTCAGTGTCAGGTGAATAGGATGTCAGAGTTACAGATGTCTTTATTCCAGCCACTAACAGAGTTTTCCTACCTTTCAACAACAAACAAGGTCTTTATTTAGCAATCATTGTATCTGTTCCTAGGGAATGTAAGCCATGTTCCACTTCCTTTGAACTTTAAAACTGCATGTTCCATAGCCAGAATAGGCTTCTCTCAATCTCCTTCTGTAGTTTAAGAGCATCACTTGGATAAAGTTTTAAACTGGTATTTTTTTCCCACCACTGAAATCATGGTAAAGGTAGAAAAAACGGCATTCAACACGTAACCGTGTTTTGGTTGTTCAGAACTGAAGATCAAATTAAATTTCATAATTCCTCTGCCTCTGTTCTTTGTTTGGAGCATGACAGAATTGGACAAAGGAACAACTGGTTATCCTCTTCAATGAGCGGTTTTAATTAAAAGGTATGAAAATAAAGCTAACTTTCAAGTCTACAACACCCTTGAGAACACGGCAACAACCCATACAGGAACTCAGTTGCAGGAACAGACACATTGAAAGACACAAGCTAAAACCCACTGTCAGCTACAATAACGATAATTAATACGGCATTTTGAATAAGCAAGGTGTTGTATCTTAGCATGAATCTATGATAACACATGGAAGTACTAACAGGGGTACAAATTTTCTCTAAACATTGCTGAATGTGCAGAATTCATGAGATAAGAAGCAAGCATTCCTCAAAACAAACTACTTGAGAGTGAAATGATAAATCTCATGCTGGTAGAATTCCATACATGAGTGGCCTTTGTATCATTAGATCTCTTCAGGCACGTGAACCCCATGACATACCAAACAGATGGGAGAGTCAAGGACAACTGCCCTTGGAGCAGAGTCCCAGCACTACCTGTATGAATGCTTCCAAGTGCTCTAGTAAAGACAGGATAAGAAAGGAGGGCCAAAAGAGGCAGAAAACCTGGACACATGAAAAGGATTTACTCTTCCTGAAATTAACGCATGAGGAAACCAGATATACTGCTTCAGAATAATGAAGCATACCTCTGGATGTAGTTTCAACTCCAGCAGATCTAGCTCCTGCCTCCAAGTCTCAATTGCCTATAACACTTATTGTCACTTGACTATAAAATGAAATCAACAGCCTCTTCTACTGAAGTCAGCAGGGGATGAACAAAAAAAATAATCATATCACACAAGACCAAGTTTATGGCAATACATGTTTCAAGCCATACTGTCTGAGAGTCCCCTCAGTTCTTATCTGTGCTCTTTGTTAGCCCAGAACCCTGTTGTGGTTTAAACCCAACCACGCAGCTCATTCACTCACTCAACCCCCCTTTCTCACCCTCCCCTGCTTCCAGAGGGATGGGGAGGAGAATCAAAAGAATGCAACTCCCACAGGTTGAGATAAGAACAGTTTAGTAACTAAGGTATAACACAAATCACTACTGCTACCACCAATAATGATAATGATAAAGGAAATAACAAGGGAAAAGAATACAGCATCTCACCAACCACTGACAGATAACTCACAACACCCCACCCCAACTGAGCACTGACCGAATACCTCCTCCAACCCCCTCAGAGCACTCGCCCTTCTGGGTAGCTCTCAGTTACATCCTGGGTAGCTCTCAGTAACATCCTGGGCAGCTCTCAGTTACATCCTGGGCATGACGTGCTATGGTATGGAATACCTCTTTGGTCAGTTTGGGTCAGGTGCCCTGCCCCTGCTTCCTCCCGGCCTCCCCTCCTCCCTGGCAGAGCATGAGGCTCAGAAAGTCCTTGGTCAGAATAAACATTACTTAGCGACAACTAAAACCATCGGTGTTATCAGCTCTGTTCCCAGGGAGAGTCAAAACATAAAAACTGCATCAGCTACTAAGAAGGAGAAAAATTGACTGCTACTGCTAAACCCAGGACAAACCCTTATCCTTAAGCAAGCAATCCAATACCCACAGGAAGCACAGGCAGGAATCTATAGCTTTTGCTTTGCTTATTGGAAAGCCTGAGGTCAGTGTGGCTCCATGTACAAGATTAATAACCCTAGGATATTTCAAGATCATGAACTCTGCAGAAAACAGATGACAACTGAGGGAGAAACAAGCAGTTATGCATAGCCTCATCTGAAAATATTTATTTAAAACTGTGAATCCCAGGAAAGACAGAAGCAAATATGAATAATGCCCTTCAGAGATCTACTACTGCAGTAATCTCACCTCCTCCAATCTTTTTCACAACCTGAAAAGTAATTTCTGCTTTCTAATTAAAAAAAAATATTTCAAACAAAAAAACAACCCCACCACCCACAAAAACCTACAGCAACCAAAAAAACCAACCCACACTTACAGACAGCAATTTTGCAAAGCTGAGTTAATGTTATTTCTACAGCATTCCTTCCCTTTCAGACAGTCTTATTAAAGACACTAATATTTCATAAATTCTCAAAAAAAAATCCCGCTGCTGAATGAAAGAATTGTGCTCCCACAGACAAGGCTAAGAAAATATTAATAAGAAATTCAGATACAGAACTTAAGTATCTGTTGAAGACTTTCATGGGCTTTTGTTAACAGCTGATTTTGATTTAAAAGGTTTGCTGTATTTTTCCTTCTTGAAACTGTTGAGATAGCTGAAATTCACAAGTAAGGTATAGTAATCTCTAATATTATCACAAGTAACATTTTTATATGTCAGACATATAACCTACAGTCAGGTGATGCATGTAAACCAAGTCCCCAGAGCTGGAAGGTCTTTTATAAACCTAAGTTATCTAGATGCATGACGCTTTTAAGACAAAACAGACTTGTCAGTTTTTGTATTTGCTATACAAGTAGAACAAGAACTGCTCTTCATTTCCTAAAGTCTCATGTTGAGTTAGCCAATTTATCCTAAAAGCAGTTGTCCTGGACCAATTTCAGCATTCCTGCTGTTATTGAAACAAATAAATCTTTATTAAGTTCTAATACTTTATTTCAGTAAAAGAGAATAAAAAGTTGCAGCCAGTTTCAGTTCTCAAATGCCAGCAAAGAAGCTCAAGAAACAACATCTCTTTGGAAGCGAAATGTAAAATCTGCCAATCACTTCTACTAACAATCCTTTCCTTGATCACACCCATAGACCACATCATCTCCTGAACCATACATTAAGCAGCAGTGAGCACATGCAAACAGAATCTTATTTCACAACACAGAACTTGGCAGTTAAAAATAGAGGAGAAAGACGGGGTTAGAAGGCATCTATGCAAATCATGAGCTTGATTAAGGCCACAGAAGATGCAAACACACCATTTCAGTGGGTATTTTCAAAAGATATGGGGAAATTTAATGTTACTAACAAATCTTCAGTGAAATCTGGTCAGAACATTTCACAGAAATTCTGGCTACTTATGCAAACACAACCGTAGCATTCTGAATGATGGCATTTTCTGGTGCTTGGGGGTTTTTGTTGGAGTTTTTTTGTTTGCTTTTAAATCATGCATGATGTGAAAATATTCATCTTGAACATGAATTTATAAATGAAACTTTACAACTCTTCTACCTACAACACAACAGATTAGATGACCCAGAAGTACTCCAACATGCTAAATTTGTGTCAAATAGTTCACATGAGAAGTATTTCACTTATGAACAAACCCCTGTTCTACCTTACTTTGCACCCTCTTACCAAGTGGGGGGCAAAAAGAACTCTCTCCTTCCCCCTCAAGCTCTTACTTCCTTTTCCTGCAGCACTATTAGAAAAATCTTAACCCCCTCAATCTGTAACAGGAAACTTCTTATCCTCTTCACCTCTTTAAAACAAAAAAAAGTAACAAAAAAACACTAAATTTTGAGAGGTTTTACCTCACAGCTTATTATGGGCTAATTCACACAGGAGTCTTCCTCTGCAAGCTTGGAAAAAAAAATTTATCTGAATCCTTCTCAAATGTAACCTCTTATACATCTCATCACCCACACTCACTTCCTCTCTTCTCAAACTCCTACCACCACCACAATACCTTTGTGTTTGCCACGGTAGCAAACAAAATACCAGCTGAATGCATTTTCTTTGTGACAGGCTATGGGGCTCATTTCTGCACTCAGTTTCAGGGAAAATAACAGAAGAAAGGACAAAAATAGCCATGGGAGAGATTGTATGCAAGAGTGTGAGAAGCACAAAGATTACTCAATCACCATTTGCACTACCCTCTTGGGCAGGAAGCAAAGCGATAGTATAGTTGCACTAGCAGTTCTCAGTAAAGCACAGTTATGAAATACTAATGATCTCTTCCTAGATTGGGTATTTTCATTAGAATGCATTGCAGGCAACTAGTTAGACAGGTTTGGGTTAGCTCTACTGCTCCTTCTCACACATGAGCATGTAGTGGTAACAAGTGTTTTCAGGACTTGCAGGTTTATCTAGTATTTAGGCTTACTTAACTATTGAGACATTATAGTGAAGCCTAAACACCTTCAGCCATTTTATATTCCTCAAGGTAGTACGTTTTATCACAAAAAAAAAAAAAAAAAAAAAATAGGAAAAAAAAAA